>JASAND010014362.1:0-47614 GCA_030248195.1 Trissonchulus latispiculum
ACAGCCATCCGCTAGAACCCCAGAATCACAGACTGACTGGAAACTACAAATTTTGGTCTCACGTTAATTTTCGTCCCCCTGTCTTTTGCAATCATCTTTCGATGATTGGCTGCTTTCATGCTCGCGTTTTGTCATTGGCTAATTTTGAATGGAGGACTCCGCCTCCTTTCGAGTGTTTTCCTTGAGTTTGCATCTGAGCAATCCATCACTTAAGTTACATAATTTTTTATGACTTTGGGTCCGTTTTCGAGTGGCCCAAAGTACCTCAACAGCCTTGGCCCTAAACTTTATGGCGTTTTTGTTTTGAAGGACCTTTGTCCTGAGTTTCGTTTCTAAGGACTTCAATATTATTTGCAAACAGACGCGCAGGCGAAAGAGAGACCGATGGAAATGAGAAGCCAAGAGAAGAAATCGTAATAACGAACAGGGGGCCTAGAAGCCCAAGATGAAATGAAGCAGTACCTCAGCTAAATGAATTTCTACCTAGTTTTAAAACTTAGCTAAAGTCCTAGTAGGTCTTGTTTGTTATTACTACTTGCTAACTTATTTATCTCTTTCTTTCAGGGGTGACTTGTGCCTTAATTTTAGAGGGGTTCCCCTCTGTCTAGTCTACACGCGTTACTTCTTAGTGAGTGAGAACTATGATTACTTCTATGACGAGCAAAGGCAGAGAACCTCACACACGTATGCACACGCTCACAGACACTCAGGCTGGACATTACACATTCACACAAACTCAGGGGAGGGGACCTGTGAATGAACCCCATACGATTGATGATGCAAGATTAAAGGTGTCAAAAACTAACTAAGCTCAATCTTAATTAATGGTGAACGGATTCGCTTCACTAACAATGAATAAAACTACAATTACAATTTACAAAACCACAAGTTACTGACAAGACAAACTACATACCCATTACATATTTGAAGTTTTTGTGCCTTTTTTGTGTTAATTGCAAAAGGGAAACGAAACTGTACCATTTCTAACTCACCCGATTGCAATTTTCGTTGTATAATTTACAATTACAATTCGTACGTAAATCAGAACAAACAAACAAGAACAACCATGATTCCATAACTAATAGATACAAACCTCGCTATTTGCGAATCAAAAGGTTTCATTATTATTGTCCGTGTGTTCTTTCTCTTTTCAGGGTATGATTTTTCAGTTGCAAAGCTTGTGAGGCTTCTTGGAACTAGAGACCTGCTGGTTAAGTTGCTTGAAAATAGGAACGCCTGTCCACATTAGTTGAGGCGGACCCAACCAGCAACAACTAATTCCCTTTTAGCACAAAAATAGCCATCCGGAGCAGTCTCTAGACCTTGCCCTCCTTGTAACTTTTGGTTGAAAGGTTTAAATGATTAAATTCGAACGTTTCCTAATAGCTGGCAATTGTACGAACCCAAACTTTTTAATGAGCCCCATTCACTGAAACTAACTGGCGTGACACCGACTTATATGTAGCATATCCGAGACAGGTTTTCATCATCAAACAGTTAAGAGAGAAACATCCCTTTTTAAAATCATTTCAAACCGGTCTCTTAGGGAACAATCAGCCAAGTTTCGGAAACTTTCTTAGAAGACAATTCAAAATCCCTTTTTTTCGTTTTATTTACATCCCTCCCGTGAATTAAGGGGATGCATTTCTGCTAGGAGGTGGAGCATAGGCAGTACAAACAAACGAGTATGGCTAACAACATTTCCAATAATTAAGATTCAGAGTCTATCAAATTCTCTCTTTAGCCACGCTTTTTCCGAAGCGGCAAAAGCATTTGTATGCATTCTCAGTCTACAACTCGATGTTACCGGGGAGATCCGGATGCATGACACCAGTCTGCAACCCAGAACTGCCGAGGAGGCTTGTGCACACTTTACCGTTCTGTACCACCTCTGAATTGCGTTAACTAAATAAGGGCAGGGAGCTAGTGGTCACCAGCTCCAGGATGGGTTACCTAAACCAAACAGTGTCCTAAATTTTACAGGGTCGTCTGACGCGCAGAGCGCTTCAGCCCTCAAAACCAATGATACTAAACCAATGGGAAGGGCACTTCAGCCCCCAGGGCATTATAGCCCTCGAATGAATCAACACTTCATAAATTCTCGTACTGGGCGGGGTCCCCTCGGGATTGCCCTGTCTTACCCAGTTCCTCAACGTTTATATCAACCAGCAAAATCAACGAACTTCTGTACTGGGCGGGGTCCACTCGGGATTGCCCTGTCTTACCCAGTTCCTCAAACTTTTACATCAAAACCAAAGAAGCTTCTGTACTGGGCGGGGTCCACTCGGGATTGCCCTGTCTTGCCCAGTTCCTCAAACCTTTGCACCAAAACCGAAGAAACTTCTGTACTGGGCGGGGTCCACTCGGGATTGCCCTGTCTTACCCAGTTCCTCAAACTTTTACATCAAAACCAAAGAAACTTCTGTACTGGGCGGGGTCCACTCGGGATTGCCCTGTCTTACCCAGTTCCTCAAAAATTCTAACAATTCGACAATCTTCACGCTTCTGTAGCCCATGAGCATCCAAGCTAATGTCCATCTCTTGCCCAACATTGGTGACTGCGAATCTTGATTACACACGCAAACTGCCATACTTGGTTTAACTTCCACATTATTTCCAGACATGCGATTGTCCCTACCTACCTACCGAATTGCCATCTAACGTTAATTTCCCTAGAGTTGAGTGAAACACCTGAGTTTGTCTTTGCCTAGCTAATTTTATTCCTCGATTCAACACACATACTCATACTTGAAATTCAACACAGGCACATACAAGCAAAATTATCTGTACAGGCATAGCGTCGAGGACTAAGGAACTGTACAGTTATCAGTCAATTCTGCTGCTGTATTTACAATGCCCAACGGCCGAGGTCGGAAAAGGCCCAGTTCAGACGGCTGCGGCGCCGCCGGCAGCTCCAGGCGGAGGCGGCGGATCTTTCCCGAAACCGCTCTTCCTCCACCCGTTTAAAGAGACAGGTGCTCCACTTGGGGGAAGGCGGTCACGGACCCACTTCATGTTCTTCGAGAAGTGGAGCAGACGACGGGCCTGCTGGATCCGCATTCCACCCGCACCGAAGCGACCATACGGCGTAATGACGGGGGAGGCGGAAGGGGACGTGGTCCACCAGCTGGACTCGGGACAAGTCCAAAGCGGTGCGCACCCGATAGTTGGAGACCACCGGGTTGCCGCCATCCTGGGCGACCAGCTCAATGAGGTCCAGGATCTGGCTGATGACCCTGGACGGATGGGCGCCGTGGTCTACGGGTTTAGCGTCCAGATAGAGGAGGACCCGCCCGATCTCGGAAGGCGCATGAAATTGATCGTTGATGGACCGGCCGTTTGGCAGAGCCGTGCTAAAGTTGCGAGCGTACCCGCCCAGTTGACGGACAGGGGACAGGGAGATGACCTGCGGTGGCAGCTGGGGGCGAGGGGGCGGTGCCACCGCCGGTTCGGGACTGGGAGGATAATCCGGCGACTGGGGGACGTAAGCCGCCGGAGCCGGGGGAGGCGTGCCCAACTGATAGTTGGGAGTCTGGGGGTGCCACGGCTGTGGCGTCCTGGGCTCCGGTTTAGCCATGGGAGGAGGGGCCTGATCCATAGGCTGGACCCCGAACGAGTGGGTCCCGTTGGTGCCCACCACCCCGACGGGCTGCATGGACACGTTGATGGATATGGAAGTTTCCAGGTCCGAGTCCGAAAGGGTGGTGGACAGGGACCCACTGTCCGAGGGGTCAGGTGATGCGGGCGGCCCCAAGATGGGAGTCCCCACAATCGATGGCAGGCTCACAGGCGACAGCTGGGGAGATCGTGGGCTGTACGGCGGGTTTTCCCACTGCATGGGAGTGGACGTGGCCACGGCGTAGGCAGTGTAGCCGACACAGCAGGCGCCACGAGGAGGGGTCCTTGGGGCCGGAGACGCGTCGGAATCGCTGACAGTGGGAGCATCGGAGACCGGATAATAGACGAAGTTCTGACTCATTTTCTGAAACAAACGTACCCAGACGAGTTGTTTTGCATGAACACGACTCAGCATGAAACATGGTTCAATTGCGTACATCAGACTCAGCAGATGCGTTTTCCTCTAACCGGACGCAGCGGGTTAGGGAACTAGACCATATAAGCGACTTTGCTACCATATTACCTTTTCTGATTCAAAATTATTTCTCCGAACTAGTGTTTTATCATTCAATCAGCACATATACAGCACACACCAGACAGACACAGGGTATTACCGTGGCAACCAATTTATTAGCGTCAAAATACTCAGTTACGAAGATACAACACAGCAAATCTATACAATTAAGAAAAGACAATATTTTTGGAAGTTCTATGGTTTTTCCGTATTTTTTGTATTTTTATAGTTATCTGATTTTTTGTATTTTCTTGATGTTAGGTTGCAGGGTTTATATACAGGCCATCGTCAGGAGAAACAGTCAACGGATGGAGCGGCGTTTGGAAGGCTGTTCCACAGCCTTGAACCATTCGGTCGTACCAGGCATGAAAGAAATGGTCGGGCGGCGGCGCCGCGGGAAGAAGTCGCTCTTCTGTTTTGGGGCACGCTCGCTGGACCGGCTGCAGCTGCAGCCAGGGCAGTGCCGAGACGGAGGTGGGGTCCCCATCTGGCGGTTGGGACAAGTCACCTGGTTGACCGCTGAAGGCGTTGGTGGGCGTCGATGTCCGGGCAAGACGAAAATCGGATTTCCTGGGGAAGGTCGCTTAGCCCGATACTCAGTGAAGTTGTAGGTATGCTCCAACTGCAGGAAGCTGAGGTAATCGGTCACCTCCTTCTGCAATGGTGGAGCGCCGTCAGAGTAGGCGCCAGGAGGCGAAGGCCGAAAGACCAATCCAGCAGATTCAATGCGAAAACTGGTCCAATCTAAAGCAGCGCGCGCTGGAACCTCCTTTAGATACTGACGAGGGACCCCGGCTGACTTGGGAACAGCCAGCCAGCCAGGCGGGAAACGGAACGGAACCTGCTGGCATAGCAACCGATCAAACTTGAACATCTCGGTTTTGATCGTCGTGATACATGCCGGGGCCATTGTCGGGGCGGACATCTCCGGCACGAGAAGAATCTCGGCCAGAAATGGCGACCTCAGGGTCAGCGCCACTCTCAGACAATTGGTAGGCGTTGGCTTGTTCAGGCGAATCTTGAAAAGAGTGTCCGTCGTATTGCAGAAGTACGGCATCAGAGGTTCCAGTAGGGGACCTCCGATGAGCGGGACGTTCTTCTTGCCAAAAGGCCGGAACAGCACAGGACCATGAAGTGATCGGTAGAACTCCAACAGCTGACCCAGCAGGTTGAGCGGCTGCGTCTGCTCGACATGCTGACGCATCATGCGGTAACGCTGCTGCTCGTCTATGGCATGGACGGCAGTCAAGTCCTTACCGATACCCCAAACGGTACTGGTAGTAGCCTCCATCAATTGGGCCTCACCCGTACCTATCAGCTGGTTGCGAAAGTAGGGGAGACGAAACTTCTGATGGAGGACTGCGGCCATGACGAAGAACTTAAGGAGCCGTTGCTCCTCCAGATCAGACAAGAGGGAACTGGGAGTCAGTTCCCGGGCCATCCGTTTGACGGCCAGCGGATCTTCATGGGCAGCGATCATTTTCTTGGAAAGGGCATATTGCTCATACAAGTACGCTAGGGTGGCCTGATAACCCGTCTCCGAATTCAGCACCCTGGTGCCAAGACAGCTAAGAAGATTCTGACCACCAGCTCGAGGGGGAACCTTTCCGAAGTTAAGCGCTCCAGTGACGGGATCCGAACTCTTGAAGTATATCTGATTCTGATAGCTACGGACAGTGACGGGGATCTGGATCCGATCGACGAACTTAAGGTTGTGCTCCCCTTACGTGCAGATATAGTTGCAGAAAGTGCTATTATTGTCCGATTTCATTCAAATTTTCAGAAAATGCATCGGGAATGATAATAAACGTCTTGTAAAAACGCCAGCGTCATAACATTCATGCACAGTGAGGAACAAGAATTTGAAGTTCTGGAACTATATATAGAAAATTATGCCCAGCGACTATAATCATTTTAAAGCCTATTATGTGCTCTACAACTTTGCTTTTAGACATTAGTCACTAACTCTCATCGTTTTTGAGCAGTGAATTTTTGAAACATTTTTGCTCGAAAATTGGTTATTCTTGACACGATCTTGCTGAAAACAGATTTTGTCTAATTGGGGCCAGTGTACACTACACGTGTAGTGTAGACACATTTACACTCAACTTAAAGAGCTTCAAAAGAGGCACAAGTTAGGTTAATTAGAGCACTGTACACTGCATAAGCCTAAAGTTCTGGGCGAATAACTGATTTTGACAAATTGCGGCCAAAATTTTTTGACTGATGATTGCTCCGCAACCAATGGGTGGATCTAAAAGATATACTACACATAGTATGTTTGGACAATTTGCCCGGGACGGTTTTTTCATTTTTCTCTTTATCAGCCTCTAATCAAGAGCAATGATTTTTCAAAGTTGGATAAAATGCTAAATTTTCAGAAAATGCTCAATTTCTGTATACTGAAACGATGTTTTGGCAAAATCTAAAAACCGTCCCTGGCAAATTATCTCAGAAACACATTGGATACGGCCATTTTCCTGTTGCGTAAAAATTTTTCAGAAAAAAATTTGGTCGAAAATTGTGGCTACTTTTGGTAAGTTTGCAACCAATACGAACTGGGTAGACACTTTTCAGTGATACCAAACGACGCAGAAGATGTAGAGCTTCATTTTGATATGTGGCTTAATTCATAACTCTCAATATTGAGTAAGTTACAGCTTTCCAAAGTGGACTGAATGTAAGGGAAGTGCGACCTTAAGGACAGCTGGAGCTTGATCCATCTTTGTGTTAATTCACCTAAAGTAACGAAAGTAGTTGTAGGCCGTTACAGATAACTAGACTCAGCTAATCACAACTGTTTAGTACTTACTCAGAAGTCTGGCCTTGACTGTGCCTTCTTTTTTAATTATAATTCATCAGTTAAAGTTAACTATTAACTTCCTCAATTAACTAATAATCAGAAGTATTTTGGTAAGCCTTTGGCAATTTTGAACTCTGTCACGGTACAGTTTTTTCCCCGGAAAAACTGCGCCGGTATGAATTTTCCGGGGGGAATTTTGCACCAATGCAAGAAATAATGCAGATTTCAGTTTTTCAATTGGGTACCTTACCTTTTCCTGCTTAACGGTTTGGGCTCGGAGATTTCCATGCTTCAATTTATGCATATTTTTTCTTTGATATAAAATCATAAAATATTAAAAACCTAAGAAAGATTAGAGTTGATATATATTTATTAAACATTTTTCTTAATTAAGATATATAAAATGTGAAAAAGCAGTTGAATGAAACAATGATTTTAGTTAATCCTGCAAAATTTCTGATTTTTCAAAAAATTTTATTTATTATAAATTTACATTTAATTTTGTATCTCAGACGAACTATTATAACTAATATAATATATACATACATAATATACTGATACAATACTAATATACATACTAATATATATAATATAAATAATAATATAATTATTTATTGCCTGAAATCTGCATTATTTCTTGCATTGGTGCAAAATTTCCCCCGGAAAATTCATACCGGTGCAGTTTTTCCGGGGGAAAATTTTTTGCACCGGGGGAAAACTGTACCGTGACAGAGTTCAAAATTGCCAAAGGCTTACCAAAATACTTCTGATTATTCATTAGACTTTTATTAGTTAAGGGGAGGTCACTCTTTTGCTGATTTCTCGACAATCTCCGATTTTGCTCATTTTCACATATTTTGTAGTCCCCATGGGGCCGCGAAACAAGACAAGAGCGTTTTGTGAAATATTGCTTCTATCGTTCTGTACAGGCCCTCAAAGGTGACCTCGACATGTGTTAAACATAGGAAAATGAAAAAGTTAGGTTAAAAAGTTTGTGGCAGAAAATTTTTTCGCTGTGTAAGAGTCAGAACTCTGAAACCTTTTTAGAACCATTAAGGACATATTGCAGAGTGCAGCTATCTCCTCTGAAGCGATTCTGTTCAGTATTGGATTTTTGGCGAATTTTTAAAGTCAGAATTTTGGAAAATCGCCCATCTTTGGACCATGAAAAACAGGACGTAGGGTACTCTTTTGCTTGTCCTGAACGATTGGCAAAAGCTACAGAAACGGCCAATAGATAGCTGCACTCTGCGCATAATACCACGTCTTATGAAAGTACTCGCATGTTTCTATCGCTTACAGTAAGCTCAAAAAGCTTGCCACAAAAACAGCAAATTTTGCTAAAAATGGCCATTTTTCATAATTTTCACATTCTTTTGATAATTTCTCACTCATTATGTGGTAAAAATCACTAAACTTGGCAGATTAATTAATATGTCTGTGTCTGTCACATAATGTGGCCAACAACAATTCGTCAATATTGAACATGCTGCTGTGGCGGCACCTTTGATCTTTTTAGGTGAAAAATGTCAATTTTAAAATTTTTTCAAATATAGACAAAATGGGTATCAATCGATAGCTAATGGAACGAGGAGCAACTTTTCTCATACATCTATGGGTCTAAAACGTTGTCTGTGCAGGATAAAACGAGTCAAAGTTATACTGGGCAGTCCTGCAAGGTTAGGTCAGTGCAGCACTCAAGCATGCATTATGAACGCCTGGATAGCTGGCCTTCAACCACGTCGGCACTTAAATATTACCTTAGTAAAGGCTTTAATTTGGTGTATCGGTTAACCCTGTTTTCGGTCGCGTTTGGTCTCCACCTGACCCTGCAGGGCTCATCACCGGAATTTTCAAGTTTTCCGGCTTTGAACCTGAATAACTCTGTCACAGTTTGATTTCGAACGCTAATATTCTAAGTTATTTTTGAGAACACATGGGGGCATATTATGTGTGAAAATGAGCGAAATCCGTGACAATCGATTTTTGACCAAAGTGACCCCCTCTTAATTGAGGAAGTTAATAGTTAACTTTAACTGATGAATTAGAATTAAAGAAGAAATGATGAAAATGTCATCAAACTCTTGTATTGCTACTTAAATTCTAAAATAAATAAATTTTGTATTAACTAGCAATTACATAGTTTCTAAATCTCAAATTATTCAAGCACTGACTTGAACAGCCGAACTTCGGACTGAACTTCGATCTGTACGTTATTTTTCAAACTGTCTAAACCTATTTTAAAATAAGTTAATTAAGAAGTAGTAAAATTAAAATAAAATTTATCAGTTTGTATGGATATCAGATTTCTTAAAAATATACATAGCTACAGTAGAGCTGAAATATCAACTCACTAGGTTTCATAGCGACGCTGGGCGACGTGACAATGCTACTCCGCTAAAGTTTAAATTCGAGACAAAGTAGAAAATAGAACTTAGGAAGTAGGCGAACTAAGAAGGCAGCGCATTCGCTATATCAAAGCGCTAGCATTAGCGCGAAAACTCAAAATTCGCTATTTTCAATCCTACTTTAGCCTGAACTTAGAATGGCCACCACGTCCACTGACGTCCCCCCTCCCCCCGAGATTTCGGCATTTATGTTTCGAGCATATTGCATGCTTAAGGGGGGTCCACCCTGAAAAATTTTATGGTCACGGATTTTGCTCATTTTCACACAAAATTTTGTCACATATGTCCTGCATATCGAGTTTCAATTTCGAGTAGTTTCGTTCAGTACTTAACGAGTAACCGGCTGTTAATTGCATGCAATTTGAAAACAGGTGAAAACGGCGGTGCCTCAGCACATAAAGGCACTTTACACCTGAACTTCCTTGAGAATGGAGCTATATTCGGTTGTATGTTTGATATCTGATGCAAACAAAGAACTTAGGGTAGCTTTTAATGGGAAAACGTTTCTTTATGACTTTATTTAGTGATTTTAGGAAGTAGCACCGACGCTGGAAAGCCTTGACCACGAAAATCATTTAACGGCCGATAACTTGAATTTGGTGCATTTGCGGGCAATGGTCCTGGAAGAAAAAATGTTCCCGACAATGAGAGCTTTCGATTGATATCAAATTTAATGTATTTCAAAAAATTTGAAAAATCGCTATTTTTGTTATGGTTGTCAGACCCCCATATTTGACCCCTGCGACCAAATGGGTGCACTAACCTGCACCATTTGTGCCCAAACTTGACTTAAAGTCATCAATAATCGTGCGCAAATAGATAGTCTAACATTTTATAGGTCTGTGTTGCCATAGCTCTAGGTTATTTGCCAAAAAACGGGAATTTCCTACATTTTGCTAAAAATTGAGATTTCTGCTCCAGAGAAATCTCGAAATCGGACAGAGGTAACCAGGATCAATTGATATCGTTCGAAATGTCTTGTCATAAGCTGTGATTTGTAGGAAGTAGAATTTTTAATTAGTGCTTACAGCTTTCAGAATATTTCATCAAACTTGCAGACTCCCAATTTTAACATTGCAAAACAGTTAAATTTGGCTGTTCGCAAACTTAAAAATTAATTAAAAATTTTTGAAGGCCTAAATTAAAATTCTGTTTCCTACAAATCATCCTTCGAGATCGTATATATGATATAGGATGGACGTTGAAGTGTTCCATTTTGTCGTTGGCAAGATTTCTCTGGCGCACGGAAAAATCACCACTATTCCGTTTCCTATGTTTAACACATACTGACATCAACTTTGAGGTGAAATTACTCGCTAACCGTAAGAGATCCGACTTTCATTTCAAAAACTCGTTAAAATATACCAATCGGACAACAAAATATGTGAAAATGAGCAAAATCAGAGATGGTCGAAAAATCGGCCAAAAATGGACCCCCCCCCTTAAGGGGGGGGGGGGTCGCTTTGGGTCAAAATCGATAGTCACGGATTTCGCTCATTTTCATACACAATATAGGTACATATGTTCTCAAAAACAAGACAAAACATTAGAATTCGAAACTAAACAGTGACAGAGATATTCAGCTATAAAGTTGGAAAACTTGAAAATCACTGCGATTTGCCCTCCAAAGTCATGTTGAGACAGAACGGTAGCGAAATTTTGGTCAACTAATATGGCAATTTAATTCTGTGGGTTGGCTAATATTTTAATGCTAAAACGACTCCGGAATATCCATCCAGTCGTTCACAGTGCATTCATAAATTGTGAACTGAGCCTTTTTCAGCTAACTGTGCCCTCAAACTTTAACTTAATCTAACTTTCAGATACTACATTTCAGACACATAGTTCTATTAGAAAAGTTGTTCAGCTCATCAGTAGCTATCGAATGATACCCAATTTGTCTATATTTTGGAAATTTCAAAAATTGACTTTTTGTGACCTAGAAGAGATCAAAGGAGCCGACACGACAGAAAAGTTCTACCTTTAAGCATTTGCCTTTACCTTAATGTCAGGCAGGCATTGAGAGTTTTATATGCCTATTTTGGTGACTTTCGAGTGGGTAACGAGTGAGAAATTATTACAAAAACGTGAAAATTGTGCAAAATGATGATTTTTGGCAAAATTAATCCATCTTGTGGCAAGTTTTTTGAGAGCACTACAAACGGTAGAAATTTGCAACTACTGTCATAAGAATTCTGTGTATGCGTAGAGTGCAACTATCTATAAGCGATTTCTGTAGCTTTTGTCAATCGTGCAGAAGAGGCGAATATGTTTTGCTGGTCTTGTTTTTCGTGGTACAAATAGCACCAATTTTCCGAAATTTTGACTTTAAAAAATCACCAAAAATCCGACACTCAACAGAGTTGTTCCAGAAGGGTTATTTGCACTCTCTGATACCTATGTCCTTAACATGTACAAAAAGGTTGCAGCGCTGTATCTTGCATACAGCGAAAAAATTTTCTGCCACAAACTTTTTAACCTAACTTTTTCATTTTCCTATGTTTAACACATGTCAAGGTAACCTTTGAAGGCCCCTATAGAATGATTGAAGCAATATTACGCAAAACGCACCTGTCTTGTTTTGGGGACCCATTAGGACTACAAAATATGTGAAAATGAGCAAAATCGGAGATGGTCGAAAAATCGACCAAAAAGCGACCCCCCCCTTAATTAGGAAGCAGTCAGTGTTTTACTCTTTTGCAATTACTGTAGTGACAAAAAGAAAAGACAAGACAAATTTGTTTTCAGTAATAAGAAATAAATATTACCAAACCCTATTTAAAGTAAAAGGAATGTTCATAACAGCCGGTTAGGTAAAGACAACAATATCTTCATTGTTCGCAAACTGTTCTGCATCGAAACAGCCAAAGCCCGTTCCCTAAACAAAAAACATGATCAGTTAATTGACAATGGCGCAGCTGTAATGTGTGAGTGTGATGTGTGTATGTTTTAGTGAGTTTATTTTAATGTGATGTTTTTGATGAGAAATATGTGTTGTGTAAATTTGGGTTGATATTAGTTTGAAAGTGTTCGTTTTATTATGTTGAGATGCGCTATGTTTTATTCAGCCCACTTAGCGACTAGGTGGCGCTGCTGAGCTAGACTTGTGGAAGCGCAAAGTCGGGTCTGCAAGAGGGTCTCAAAAATTAACCAATCCCGTTCCACCAACACATGTCTAAACTAGTCCTTTCAGTCTATGTTTTCTCTTCGCTCAGTCTTGTCTTGCTGAGCTCTAGTGTGCGGCCGTCTTTTTCTTAGTGGCTTTATTTTATGCGTGTTATTTCGTGCCTTCTAATTTGGACCCCCTTCAGTGCCGTAAGTTATTGATTGTTTTTGCTTTTCTTTTTAGACTCCGAGGCGACCTCGTGGGTCGACCTAAATTATTTAAGCGGTGCGTTAGCGTATTTTATTTCTTTTTAATTGAACAACTAATGATGCTGTTTATTTTAGAAAAGGGGTTAATTATGTCAGGTCGTTTAGTTTAATCAGCCGCGACGGCTTAAAGAAATAACCAGTAGAAATCATAGTTATTTATAAGGGTTTAAACAATTTTCCGAGGTTGAATCTGTGCATGTAAACTGTCTTGTAAATGCTTTCAAAAATTTATCCAGGTCCCGTTTAATGCCATTACTTCTCAGATTGTGTGTTTGTCTAAATTTTCTCCGTTTTTGTAAGCTTTATTGATGAATGTTTTACTGTCAAAATTTATTCTGCTGTGTCAGTTTTCGGGAGTCTCTCCCTTTGTCTGCTTCTTATTAAATGTGGTCTCAGTAGCTGAGCCATTAGGGAGTTTTAGTTAGGTTTTTATTAGAATTGTATAGTCGGTAGGTAGGACTCTGAGTTATTCCCACGTCTAGGTAGGCTAATTATTTACTGAGCGTGTACTTAATTTACCCAAAGTTCCTTTAGTAGTTGAGTAGTTAGGCATTTATTAGTCCTTCAGTCTGCCTTAATTAGTCTTTGGTTAGGTTTAATTATTCTTGGCGAGATCCTGCCCAGGTCGACTGGAACATAAGTCTCCTCCAGGTTCGTCGTTTCCATACGCGCACAGCTTCCACCCGTAAAGCTTGGTTGCCCATACCCTTCCAACTTTACACAGCCTCTAGATGTTCATCCCTCGAATCTGAACTTACCCGCCAGAGGGATCGTACTTATTCCACAGGAATTCGCCGATTTCTTGGCCAGCAACCAAACCCCAAGCCACATGTGGAAAGATTAGAAATCGCACAGAGGGCATGTTTAACATTTGAAAGAAGAAAGGAATTTCTTGAATTCGGAACTGTTAAACTGAGAACCATTATCGCTAACCAATCCCATCATCTTGAAATGATAGATAAAAGGAAATCAATTATGGTCAGACGGTTCCATAGCTGCAACCTCATGCCATTTAGAAGTTTTAATGATGACCACAGACTAACGAATTTGATGAGGAGCAATAGCATAGGGTCCATCATTGTCAGTCAGTAGCCACGTTCTCCTTGTCTCCTGACGCCAGGTACTGGCTGGACTGGAGGAAGTCTCATTCTCTGAGCTTTATCACTGACTCAGTACGAGTACAAATCACCTAATACGTTTCCCACACGCTTAGTAGTTTCTGGACAGTACCTCTTAATTTTTCAGTCGGCACTTGGTTCGGACTACGCCAGAATGGCCTTCATGCGCTAAGTTTGAAACTTTGGTGCAAACATTCAAAAATAGAGAAGCACTCATTTTTCAGGCTCCTAACATCCATTACTTCAGTCAAAGATTGACAATTTGCCAAAACAAAAACTTCTGAGGCCTCCAGGTGCCATCACTTGTCATAGAATTGCATCGTATCTTGTTGTATTGTTGTCGCAGCAACAGCAACACGGCTGTCAGAAATGTAATATGATCGACAAATCCATGTTCTGGATTAATGGGCTGTCGAGACAATCCATCAGCACTCTGCAGTATAATTAACTTTCCCGGCTTTGTGGATAATCTGGTAAGAATAAGCAAGCAGTCGAATATTTGTTCATTTGCATCGAGTCTCCGCTTTCAGTTTTCGAACCCAACAACGCCGTAATTGTCCTTGTGATCGGTACTAACTTGACAAGTAATTGCAGGAATCTTCTATCCCAAGGATAGCTCTGCTAGGGCCCGAATGCGCAAACATAAGCACGGATTTCTTTTTATCAAGTAGAATACATCAGTTTCAGATGAACAGCGTTACTGAAGCATAGGCATAGGCAAGAGTACATAATGATAAGAGTGTGACAAGCGTCACATTCTATGCAGTGAAGGAAAAAACTATGCGATGCGCGCTAACGGCTTACACCCCCCACAAATTGACCCTCTCTCACACCGCCCCTATATGGGTACGTGGTCCAAACGGGGGTCGCTCACTGCTTTGCATAATTACACGCTGAAATTAACAGGGGCCCAATTTGGGGAGGGGGTGCAAGCGTGTATGCTTAATGTACAAAATATACTAAGCGAGTGAGCAACCCCCGTTTGGAACTATGTACCCATATAGGGGCGGTGTGAGAGGGGGTCAATTTGTGGGGGGGTAAGCCGTTAGCGCGCATCGCATAGTTTTTGCCTTCATTGCATAGAGTGTGACGGTTATCACACTCTTATCATTATGTACTCTTGGCATAGGCAATGACCTTTTTTGCGCCATCTTGAACTTAGGTCAGAACAACTCCCATTACATAAAAAGAAGCGTCCGTAATAACTGTACTAGAACTTGAACGATCGAATGAGATTAAGCTGAAGCAGTTCTGAGCAATGATTCATTTGAATTCTTGCAAGCGATTACCTAATTCCATAACTTTTCCACGTCGTCGTCGTATCTCGTTTCTAGGACACCAGAAGTAGAAAGAAATTGTTGAGGCGGAGGGATCGCCTCCATGGGCTCGTCACCAAAACAGTCAATTCCCAACAGTGTGATTTATCAGGCTTTGGTGGTGCATGACATTAGTCACAGTAAACGTAAAGCAAACGGACGGTTTTTAAGCTGAAACGACTCTTGAGCGTTCCTCCGTTCTGTACTACAGTGGTGATTGCTATGTGAATTCCAACATGTTGCGATGAGCATCCTACGTGGCTTCACTGGCACTGCATTTTTAAGATATACGAAGGTTGCTGGTCATATTTCCCCCGGAGGTCCGATTTGTTTGGGTAAGATGGTGCTGCATGACGTTCATTTTTTATTTATGTGAATAAAAGATAAATATTACAATCTAACTAACCACAAGCTTCAAAGTTCCATGTCAAAACTCAGCTTTCAATTGCTTTAAAAGTGTTCTAAAACACCATATAGCATTAAAGTCCTCGTGATACTTCAATAGATGCAGTCTTACCAATTTTTCGTATCCTCAAAAGTTCTGATTCAATAAGCGAATATTCTTTTATCAAGTCTAAACTGAAATTATAAATAAGAATCCACTTACTCCCATGTCCATACGTCCTTGGTATCGTTTCTGTGAAGGTTTAAAATCATCTGCACCTTCAATTTTGTACAGGTAGAAACCGACTATTGTGCGATGTCTATCACGACTGTCGTTTACTACAATCTTCCTAGTTTGGGCTGGCTGCAGTTTGATGATCTCCACTTGTTGCTCTTCGTTGTTATGATCAACAGTTATGGTCAAGAATACTCCTACAGGGAGTTTATTTTGAAGAGTGATGTCGTGGTAGCACCTCTGAAACTCAGAATCTATTTCCACAAAACTGGTCAGGCCCAGACCCATTATACTTTTTCTTCCAGTTAACGGAAAGGTGACATGCCTGAATCCCCTCAACACAGACAAAACCAATGTGTCTTTTATATCCACATGTTGCTTGTCGTGACCTTCCAATTTCAAATCGCCATACGAATGATATGTGACTTTGTACCACGGATTAGAGACCAGTTCCTGAAAGGGATTTGAAATGCAGACATCAAAAGACCAAGGGTTACTGAAATTAACCTTAGGGAGTTCCGCAATTTCGCAATCCGGCAGTGTCGGGAGCATTCCTTGGATTTCTTCGTACTTCTTCTCGCGTTCACCAATTGGCAGTCTTTCAATTTGCTTCAGTTCCCTACTTACGATTTCGCAGCCAGCTTGGATACTGTAATACCTGCCAATCCAATAGCTAGGATTCTTCAATTTCCAAGTCATACTGCATTGTAACTTTTCACAGTTGGTTTGGTCGCTTGTCTGCATATGGTCTCCTGGACACGTCAAAGGGACCCATGTTACTGTCGAATTGAGATCGAACACCTCTATGGTTTGTCCATAGTCAGAAACACTGAAGGTTGAAATTCCTAATAGTCGACCCCTCATGCTTTCGGTTTCCAGTTCAACAAGTTGAGTAATTTCTGCATCTTTCGTGACTGATTTTGCAGCATGAACAGGAGAGAAGGATAGATACAAAGCAATCCCTACCAATAGCACGAACATGGCTTCAAAATAAAACATCTCTTCCGAAATGTTGAGTTAACGTTAAGAAATTATAATTCTAAGAAATTTCATTCATTAAAACTGCTCGTTGTACCTGCTTATTGTTGATAACACTGAAGTATTTAACGAGAACTACATCGTTAATGTAACTGAACCCAATCAATCACTGAATCAGCTTTGGCACAGGGTAAAATTCGCACTTGGTGAGATGGAGAAGAAATTTTCTGCACTAACAATGAGAAGTCACCATCGTCATCATATATTAACATAGGGTTGGATCCTGAGACGTGTCTCAATAAAATTTTCGAGGGCTTGCACCATAAGCACATAATAATTTGTCAACCATAATTTGTCTCAAAACAGTTAATAGTAAAAAAGCAATTAGCAAACATTTTCAAAGACTCGTAGTGTTTTTAACTATTGAGAAATTTCAAAATTTTGGTCACTTTTAAGAATAAAATATGAATTTTTGGTAAAAACTCCAGCGAAGTCAAAAGGGTTTTCTAATTTTAGTATGAAACCTAGACCGTCCAGACCAGAGTTAGAAGTCTACTCAAAATAATTGCTTGCGTTAGTGATACCAACAGTACCCAACAGGCAAGAGCATGAGAATCGTCGGTTTTGAAACTGATTCGAAAAAATTGTTTTTGAATGTGCCACGTCTAACAATCAGGGATAAACAGGCTTTGAATGAAACATACAATCTTCAAATTTGTGAGAAGTAAATTTTCCAACTTGATTTGGGCCACTCCATCCCTAACGGATCAGGCTGTTTCCTTCAATGTATTGGACATGTTTCGCAGAAATTATTTTGTGAAATATTAACACTGGACCTTGCCCATTATTCATTATATCCTGATGTATGTAGCATAGAAGGCACACTGTAGTTATTGGTATATTTTGAGTGTTTACGCGCATTGGTTTACGCGCATTGAAAATACTAAATTCAAGCCAATAAACAGAACAAGGTGAAACGAGTTACAGCAGGAGACCAAAGGAAGACAACAGAGGACTGTCAGCCGCGGCCACGGAAGGAGTCAGAAGCGGAATAACTATACTACTACAAAGAACCGTTGGCTAAGAGAAACAAGGGTCAAAAACGTGTGTAATGAACACACTGACCTGAAGACTTCGACTGCTTCTCTCTACGGTTAATTTGATATGATTTATTAATAAACCGTGTTGGTCCATTCTTATTGCCCAGGCAAATAGGTTCAATTGCACAGAAGGTCAGCACGTTTATCGAAGACGACAAACTTATGTACCAGATTTCCGAAAGGCAGTTTACCAAAATCTGGGATCTCTACGACCGACCTGAGTAGCCGTATACTCGTGAGCTCATTTAAACTATAATCAACAGCAAACGGCGAAGGGGTCGACACTCGCTCTATTCGTTCACTGCCGAAACAAAATAGAGGGTCTTGACACGCAGATCAAAGGCACAAACTTAATTCTTCACTTTCTTGAGAGGTTCTAGTCAGATCTCTAATTGAGATCTCAGATGAATTTACTATTTTGTGGAAGATCACAACCGAATCTATTTGTTGCTGGTTTGCAGTCTCACTTTGCGGCACTACACTCTGTTTTCGCTACGCGAAGTGTATTTCACCGATACCCTGAATGATTTCTTCACCTATCTTGTGTAGAATTTCCGGCCTTAACCATGTCACGAATTAGACAAATTAGCTAATTGATCAGTCGGTGTTTATCTTTGGTACTGTCGAGTCGCCTGCGGGCTTTGTCTATTATACAGTATTAGCTGTGTAAATCCTTATTGTTGTGTGCCTCTTCATTAAATTAGTAAGTCCTTTACACTAAATCCTATGATGCCTTTGTTTATTTATAGGGTAGGATATTAGAGTTGGGGTCTATTTTCTGGAGCGTTCACTCTAGGCTTCACCTGCACTGATTAGCCTCACTAATTACCGGTTGATACCGGACAGTTAGCCGGTAGTTGATGAAATTAGACTAATGAAAACCGTATCAATTGCAGCTGGCATAGTGTTGCATATTTCCGTAATAACAATGAAACTAACCACGAACAAACAACTCCTATTATTAGAGGGACAAAAGACACCAACTGAAACTTATGAACATCAATTCCTTCTAACCTGTTCACTAAACACAACATTTTCCTCCCTTTCTTTTGAAGTTGGCCAGCTCTGTAGAACTCCCTTGTGTACTGTTCAAGTCTTCAACGTGAACGCCGTGTGTGCATCGTGGAAGAATTCTCAGGGCAACCTGAGGAAATAATTATGGTAAGCAGCGCTGCTACACATGTTGATAATACGTCAAGATTAATTTCCATGGCCAGCTTTCATTTACATCAGCTCATTCTACAACCGAACACTAACTGCAACGAGATCGTGGCAGATCAAGTCACCACATTTCCTCTCTTGTTAACAAAGCCAAAGAAAAAAAGCAAAAACGATAACGATGTAGTAATATTTAGGTACTTGTGCAGTTGCATTCACCATTCTCCTGGTTTGCATGGTTTTTCAAGTTGTTTAGCTTTTTTAGAAATTAGACTCTTCTCCCTTTATCTTTCAGTGGACTGGTAATCCATAGGGCGGTTGATCGGCTTGATTAGATGAGCAGTCGTGACTTACGACTTCCTATAAGGTTTAGCCGAAAGGTACCATCCCATTCAATCCAAGTTTACGGTCTGTCTGGCGGTCTGCCAAATTGATAGCTTAGAGAACTGTCGTCGATTTTGACAGTTTCATGCACAACACAAAGTTAGGTAGTTAAGTTTGTTCTAATTTAGCATTGTCCAGCTTGCGTTGCCGCTTTGAGTGTCGAGTTTAGTGAAGAATTTCGGAATATGAGGTTTAACCTTAACCCCGGTTTTTGGATGGATATTGGTTGGATCACAATATCTGTTGGTCTACCAGATAGGTTTGAAAGTGGTCGATCGGGTATGGCACGTCGCTACTTCTAGTACTTCAAGTCTAATATTGATAATAAGTCAAGATATAATTTATTAAATTTCCATAACAAGCTTTCATACACATCAACTTGTTGCACACACTAACTACAACGAGATCGTGGCAAATCAAGTCACCAGAGGAATGCTTTGATCACATCACCGATGCTGTCGTCCATGTCTCTAATCGCTAAGGTGTTTTCAGCCTCCGAAATGCCCAATTTGATGAAGGAATTTTAGGGGTTGAAAAACCGCAGCCAGAGACAAGGAAAGCTGGTCAATTTACGTTGATTCTGTGTTTTCCAGTTTTTGAGAATGTAAGAATTCGGACCTTTTTGCCAATGACTTGTTAACCAAACATAAATATAGGGTAGGATCGGATCCTGGGGGAGCTTGCCCCTAGAAAATTTTGAGGGGGCTTGTACCTTAAACCTAAGTTTTCGAGGGGCTTGTAACACAACATAAACCATAGCACAAATTAGCTTTATCAGTCACATCAAGAGTGTATAATGGGAAAAGCAGAGCACTCAGCCCTTCTTTATGTAATAAGCTTGCAATATGCTCAAAACATTAAAGTCAAAATATCGGTCTTCTCAGCATGTAAATATAGCATGCTGCCATTTTTCAGAAACGGGCGTTAACTTGAGCTCGGAAAGTCGTGCCGCGATAATTTTTATATCATTATATATGTTGTGTAGAATGTAATCTTCTTAACGATATAAAAGTTATGTAGTTCAGTTCAGGCTATTTCTTTCATATCCGGCATCCGCGTAAGGCATTTTGAAGAAATGGTGCAAATCCTGGAATTTTCGTGGAAACGATGTTTTATTGCCGGATTTGTAAGAGATTGCCTGAACCGAACAATATAATTTTTATATCGTTAAAAGACTGTATTCTAATTTCTACGCGACATAATGATATGAATCTAATAAAATTATTGTATAAGACTTTCCTAATTAAAGTTATAGTATTTTATTAGTGTAAAACGCCCGTTTTTGAAAAATGTCAGCGTGCTATGTTTACAAGCTAAAAAGCCCCTCCTCCCCTGAGATTTTGACCTTAATGTTTCGAGCATATTGCAAGCGCTGACGGGCCTACTCTTCCTATTATAAACTCTTGGTAACATGAAATAGTAATTTCTGGTAACTTCGAATTGGTCAAAGTTCTGACATATTTGCTCTGACAGGATTGAACATATGACCGTAACTGATGATCATACCTGGAGGGAGGTCACATTTCACCGATTTTTGCGATTTTTTAACGAAAAAACGATTTTCGGACGTTTTTAGCAAAAAAATAGAAATTTTAAGTGAAAAATTGCGGCGTATCCGGATAATTTTTTGAAATTTGGTCGTATAACCTCTTTTTTGAACAATTTTCTTACCCCTTGTGGGCAATTTTCTTACCCATAGTGGGAGCTATTTCGCGACCCCTTGTGGACGACTTCGCCGAGAGGAGGGAATTCCCCTCCCCCCTTTCCCCCCTTGTCCACCAGTGCTGATGATAGCAGGCAAATTCTCACCAAAAGACTGTACCGGAAGACAGAGAAAGTACATTCGCCTAACCATTAATCCAGCAGGACTTGTTGATGTACCTCGGTATAGTGTCCTCGATAAACCATTAAAAGAGTCTACAAGCAACCACTCCATGTCACACCCTGTAATGATTATTGGTGTCATGATTTCCACTTCATGAACATGGTCATGAAATTCATGAACATAGGTCATGAACAGCCCATGAGTTCATTGGCTGTTCAGTTCAATCCAATTCAACCACCAAACTTTCTGTCTAGGGTCGGCTCAACCAGGAACGGTTCGGCTCGGGAGTAATGAGAGTCGGCTCGTCCTGGCTCACGGGAGCTGAGCCGCAATCCAAAATTATACTGCTAACCTCCAATCTACTTTTACCACTAATATTCCAGGATTACGTGCTTGTACAACACTGACGCCAAGAAAAGACAATACAAGTTTATTTTCCGTAATCAAAAAATACATGCTACCGAATTGTTAAAATAATGTACCGTCGTTTCAGGCTTAGGTGAAGATAATAGTACCTTCTTCGTTCGCAAACTGTTCGGCATCAAAACAAGCCTGTCTGTTTGTCTGAAATAGCAAACGTTAGATCGTTGCTGTATACTGAGTACCGACATTGTTTTAACATTGAGCACTAGATCTATATCTACTGGCATCTAGTGTTTGAGGCCGGCCGACTTTTTCTCGCCGGCCTGCTGGCCGTCGGCTGGGATACAAATCACCAATCAGAAATTTACAAAATAGAGCAATTAAGCTTAAAATGTTTACAAACCTAGTTTTGCTAATTTTTTATGCTATGCTGTGTTTTTCTAAGAAAACATCCGAAAATAAATATCTTAGCAGTTATAATATATAACTGTACTGCAAACTGCTCTAGGCCGGTAGCCGGCCGGCTGGCCGGCCACCGGCCGACCTATGGGCTCACCGGCCGCCGGCCGGCCGGTGAAACCCCGGCCGGCCTCAAACACTACTGGCATCGTATGGTATCTATTGATCCGTTATGTTGACTATGCTTTCTATTTCATAAGCGCCAATATATCGTATGTATAACTTCGACTGGGCGGCCTGTGGCAGTTTACCACTCATATACTAAACTGGTCGCCAAGGGCATTCAAAAGTGCCAAATATTTCGTATTTCATTGTTTATTTTGCATGCTGGAAAGCTGGTCAAAAAAGGGACCAACCGGTCGGCCGACATATGCCGCTAGCTGAACTAACCACCACACCAAAACATGAGTCTGTGAATAACTACTCCCAACGCTTTTTCTTCGCCTATTCTTCACTCATGCTTCACCCATGCATTGCGACCAGCCGTTAGTCTGTTGTTCGTAGTAGGTAGCGTGTGTTGACAGACAACGCTTGTCGCTCTTGCCGCATGTGACTACTTCAGTAAATCTTATTATTATTTTATTTTTTTTATCTTGGTGCCCAGCAATTTAGGTTCTCGTTAGAGACCTTAATTATGCTGCCCTCCGCAGTCCAAAAGGTGGACAAGAGGCGGAAAGGCGAGGATCAAGGATAGAAAACATGATCCCCAAGCAGTACTGACGTACAGTTATTTCAGTCACGCCCAGGGTAGCATTAGTAGTGCTGTTCGGCTACTACGGCTGCCCCCCGCAGATCAATAGTGACTAAGATGGCGGAAGTCTATAGAACCCACTCGGAAGGGTTAAAAACGGACAAAATAACGGCTGCAGAAAGGATTCGGGAGGACGCCCGAGTACTTAGACAGGAAAGTTGAAAAGTCCATCAAAAAATTTTCCCACATTGAATATTGCATAAATTTAAATTTTTTCCGCCTAGTTAATAATGTTTCATTTGATTGCGATACAGGCAGGAAACACAGAGGGACCTTTTTCACCCGCCATGTCCCAACCTGATCCCAATCAACTGCCACATTATCATTCTACAAAATCTACGGAAGAGTCCACAAATCCTAGCCGCGACTTGGAGTTTCGATAGATTTAAACTTCCTTTATTTAAATAGTGAAATCCAGACATAAGTTGTGTTAACTAAGAACTAACTAGAAGTATCAACTTAGCTCGTTCCAAGCACGGGTGTACAAACTCCCGCATCCATAAATATGGTCTGCCAATCGACCTGCCAACCACATTTCATTATTCATTCAATACCAGTCAAGTAGATACTTTTGCTGATGGAATGGATTCCAAATATAGTCTCAAAACATATCAAACATGTTAAAAGGTACTGCATGATATGCGTAATATATCATACCTTAACACAAGTGAAGTTGCTTGACAACGGTAACAATTTCTAATACTTATGTAAGGGCCTTCCTTCCAATTGTCCGTCTTAGAATTTGTAATTATCTATCTATGCGTAACTTGACCAACTTTGATTTAACTGCATGCAGCATGCTCATTCGGAAGGTACCAAATACCAAGATATAAAATAACCTAAATCTTAAGTGATTCATAGATAATTTAAAAATTCTAAACTTAAGCGATAAAGGCAACCACTTGTCATGAAGTACCGGATCCAATCTCGAGTTCTTCTTCAGTAAATCTTATTTTGGTCAATAATCATGCACCGAATTAGCTATGAGAGCACGTTTTCTATTCATCCTTTTCGCTTCTCCCCTTATTGCCCGCCTTCTGCAGATCGACTACAGAGAGTAGCACCATACAGTACAACCCCACCCAGACGTCCAATCAATAGTTCCTGACGGTGAATTCGCATGAACTAACAAAATACCTAGCATGAAATTTACTTACTCCAATGTTGTAAGTTACCACGTATCGTCTGTCTAAGATGTTGAAATCATCCACACCTTCAATGCTGTGCAGTTGGAGACGCAATTCTGAGCGAATACCGTGACTGTAGTTTAGTACAATCTTCCTAGTTTGGTTTGGTTTCAATTTGATGATAACGACTTGTTGCTCTTCCTCTCCGTCATAATTAAATCTTGCGTTCAAGATTATCCCTACAGGCAGTTTACTATGAAGAGTTATGTCTTTGTAGCATCTGTAAAACTCGTCGTCTAATTCCACAAAATTTTCCAGGCTCAGACCCATAAGACCTTGTGTTTCAGTTAACGGAAATGTAACATGTGTGAATTCTCGCAATACAGGGAAAATCATTGTATCTTTAATATCCACATATTTCACGTCGTGATCTTGCAGTTTGAATCTGCCATAGGAATGATATGTTATTTTGTACCACGTATTAGAAACCAGTTCGTCAAAAGGATTTGAAATGCAGGCTTCAAACGACCAAGGATTACTAAAATTAACCATAGGGAGTTCCAGAATTTCACAGTCCGGCAGTGTCGGTAGCATTCCTTGTATTTCGCTGTATTTCATTTCGCGTTAATCAAGTGGAAGTCTTTCAATTTGCTTCAGCTCCTTACTTACGATCTCACAACCAGATTGGGCACTGTAATATCTGCTAATCCAATATGTAGGATTCTTCAATCTCCAAGTCATACTACACTGTAACTTTTCACAGTTGGTTTGGTCGCTTGTATGCATATTGTCTCCTGGACACGTCAAAGGAACCCATGTTACAGCAGAATCGAGGTCGAATACCTCTACCATTTGTCCGTAGTTATTAAGACGACCAATGAAGGTTGATATTCCTACCACCCGGCCATAGCTGTAACTATTCTCCAAATTAACCACTTGAAGAGGCTCTTCCTTTTCTGCGAAGTTTTCTGCGGCAGGCATAGCGGAAAACGCTAAGGCCAAAATGAACGTTACCAATAACGTGTGCATTGCAATGCTTGAGCTTTTGGAAAAGGTAAAAATCTTTTTCCTTTCGCAAATAAAAGAAGCAGCAGAAATGGCTTTTCATATTCCTTAACAATTCATTGAATAGCCTGCTATGCTGCCTGCTTTCTGCTGATAATGCTGAAATGCAATTAATAAAGGCCAAAGCTAGCAATGCGCTGCTTAACGAACTATTAATCAATTACTTTAACTTTAATCAGCCTTAGCAACGGTAAAATTGCGGTTAACGGCGGCTTCGACAGTCGACTTAAGTATAGGAAAACGTGTGACAGAATTTCGAGAAACGTAGGTACCAAAGTCCACTTTTATCGCAGCCGGAGTCGGAGCAGACTGTAATATATACATACAAATACAAGTAGCTTTTAAAACTTGAAAATTTTTAAATCAACAGTAAACACAACCTCAACCATTAACAGTACGAGAGGCATTTGTTTGACAAGATTATTTATTTCTTTATATATGCAAAATTCTTAAAATTTCATTGCAAATTTGTTACACGCAAGCATACGTACATTTTCAATAGATTTTCAAAAATCGACTCCAACATTCAGGTTGAAATTTTGCTCTACTTCGAGGTCACAGTCCATTTGGAGACTCCCGCAGATCCTTGGATCTAGCTCTCACATTCTGTAAACAGTTAAGAACACAATGCTAAATATATGTACTGGAGAAGCCTGTGAGTTGAACCGTAGCACCAACTCCACTAGCAGAACTGGCACAATGTAACACAAGCCCTGACTGCTGGCGGAAATTTCCTGTCCTGGCGGCAGCTCTCTTTTATATACCCGGACGAGCCACGGCAGGAGGGAGTGGGGGATAAGAATTTCGGGGACGCCGGCGTCTAGCACCTAGAAAATTGAGGAGTTTGGACCGACAACACGCTCAGAAAGTGTTCCCAGAGTACCTACCTATGTAGAAGAAGTTAGAAAATAACTCAATTCCTAGTTAAAATTAAATAAAAGGCTACATATGTTAGACAACTGACGATTTAATTGCGATTATAGAAATACAAAAATTAAACGGAATAACTGAACCTGTGTTTTTTTGCGAAAAAACTACGAAATTCCGCACTTTTTTTGAAAATTCCGCAACTTTTTTCGGAGCTCTGCGTAAAATTCCGCAAAAATTTCTGGCCTCGAGTAGAAATTTTCAGCTATTTCTAATAATAAATCCACGTGTTTCCGCTACTTTTTGCAAGAAATTTTAAAAAATTTTCGCGCCTTCGGCGCGTATTTCTGTATTGTAGACACCTTTCAGTCTTATGATAGGACTCTTGTCCGAGATATGTAGAATACATTGTAGTGAAAGCTTAAGTACAAAGAAGCACACGCGTACACATAGTAACCACTCTAGTAAGATGATAACCACTCTGAACCTGAAGTATGCATTTGTTGAACAAAGTCGTGGATATACGTTACATACATGCATAACCTGCTTAGACGCCAAAGTGCACAAGAATAACCCAAACTCTTTGCAAAATCGCTCGAAAAAATAGATTTTCAAGCTTGAATTTTCCGGAAACATCTAGCTTTTGTTGGAGGCTGTCACCCCCAGACCTCCATTTTTAAATTCGTGCTTTTATCTTGGCGTTGTGCTTCATTATGATTGCTCTGTTCTTTCTATTTTTACTATTTTTCCGAAATCTTTCTATCTGCTTTTAATTTTAAAATGTATAATATAAATGTTCCCAAACCAAATTTTATACTAATCTTTCCCTGTGGCAGCTTTGGTTTTTCTGGCTGCCGAAATCAAAATTTTAAGTGTTTCTATTAAGGATTTTTTACAGTTTTACAAAATTTTCTCTGGCTCCGCCCCCCAGACCCTCCGCATTTTTACCTGTAACTTTATATTCTTGTCAAAAACACACGTATACATACACATGCTTCGACTTTGGAAAAATAGTTGTATATAACTTGGTTATACTATTGGTTAAATGTTAAAAATGCGTTCAAATACAACAAAATTAATAAAATTCATTAGTTATTATTGCAAAACTAAAAACTATGAATTCCGCAATTTTTTGCGAAGTTCCGCAAAAAATTTTGGAGGACTGCGTGAAAGTTCGCAAAAAGTTTCGACGAAAAAAAACACAGAACTGAACAAACAGAAACTTACCGACAAATCAATTAGAAGTGGGAGTGGGGGGAAGAGACAGAAAAGTACAAAAGGGCAAAGGGGAGAATCGGACGGACAAGAAAATTGATCAATTGAAGGACGGGGTGGTGAGTTAAGTAAGTAGAAGGGGGTTTAAGTTAAATAAAAATTTAATTCTAAATAAAAATAAAAATTAAAACACTTCAAAGGGTTAGGAGTTATGAGAATTTGGTAAAAGAAGAAAGAGTTTGCAAGTTCGTAATGAGTGTGTGATTTTGAAGCTAAGAATAAAAGTCTAAGAAAACTGAGTTTATTTCACAGAAAACATAATTTATGTAAAAAACAGAAAATAAGACCGTGTACAATAATTTATCCCATCCCCCCTTACCAACCTCTAACCTGATCCTGATGTCCTGATCATCGGCTTCTTCAATTTGATTCAATTTGGGTTCAATCGAAAGTGACCGAAAATGACGAAAATTCCCTCCCGCCATACTGTCAAAACTAATTTGCATATTACGAAAATGCCAAATTTCTAATTTGCATATTTGTTCCGAAGTTCGTATAGTTTTCAAACAAGGAAATTTCCACATCGTGAAATGGATGGGCAACCCCAAAGAACCATTTAAAATCCGACCCCAAATTTGAAAATGCGACCACTCGGTAACACCGAGAGTATATAATTATAAGAGTTTGCCACTAGGCACACTCTATGTTATCCGAGCAAAAACTATGCTCTGCTCGCTAACGGCCCACCTCCCCCTTCCGCAAATCAGACCCATCACTTAAAGAATTTTGAGCGCTATATATGTTTATGTTCTCAAGCTCGAAGTCACAGTCAAGTAAAATTGTCACAGTAAAATTTTCCCCCTAGAAATTTTCCCCCCGGAAAAATATCACCGGTGAAATCTTTCCCCCCGGAAAAATATCCCTGGTGAAATTTTTCCCGGGGGGAAAGGTTTCATTGCTCAGTTGTAAATAATTTTTAAAAGCTATTTTCAACTTTCCAACTAATTTGTTTTTTCCGAATCGAATTTTTAATTGTTGCCCAACGTAATTAACAGTATTTTTATGAAGTTATTTCCTAAAGAGAATTTCCTATTTCCTAACAAATAATAAAATTCTAAAAACTGATATTGATATAGCTTTGCCATGAATTCTTCCGAGATGCAACATAATTTTTTAAAAAGATCACAGATGTAGAAACGTTCAATGAGAAAAATTTAATGGCTGCACTTGATCATTACTGTACCTGTGTTGTTTTGTAGTGCTCCTTATTTGCTATTCGATTCCAGAAATTCAAAAATTCAAACGCATTAAAAAACGGAAATATAGAGTAAAATTAAAGTTGAACTAATGGAAGTTAAGGAGGGGGGGTCGCGAATTTTCGACCACCTCCGATTTTTCTCATTTTCACATATTTTGTTTGTAGTCCCATAGGTCCCCAAAACAAGACAGTTGCGTTTGTTGCAAAACTTTCCCTATCATTCACAATAGTCCTCCAAAGGTGACCCCCAACATGTGTTAAACATAGGAAAACGAAAAAGTTAGGAAAATTTCGCGGTAACCAAAAGTTTGAGCGCTGTGCAGGAGCAAACGAGCTATAACGTGGCAAAATGTTAATCTGGACTATGTAGGTAGCGTGTTAATATTATATGTTGCGTTTTCACGTTCAGCAAATTTCTAGAAATTTTCAAAGTTGGGTGAAGTCAGTTTTTGCACAAATTTGACTTACAAAAAAATCACCAAAGAAATGTTTCGTCGTGGCCTGCACTAACCGTTTACTGCACAGATTTCGCGTATAGATATTAACACAGCACACAAATAGAGGTTCAATTTGCATACGCAAAACCTATGCTGCTACTTGTGAGTAGTTCACAGTTTTGGTTACCGCGTTGGCGTTTTGCCTCAAAACACGTCATTTTCACTGTATTTATTTCATTAGTGTTTGCTTTGCTTCAGAATTTAGATAAAATAAATTGTTTAAAATAAACATATAGATAAATGATAACTTTCTCTCTCGCGGTTTACTCGATAAAATCACTATAGTCAGAGTAGTGTAGTGGCTAGGGTGTCCGCTTGGCACTGTTCCGGACACAGATCGAATCCTTCTTCCGGTATAATTTTAGTTTCACAATTGGCAGTGGCAAATGGCAATAAAATACTCCCATTCTTTTGTCTCAGAAACGGTAAATGTCGGGGAGTTGAACCTAGTCAAAAGCTAACGTCACCGTACACTAGAACAGTATGATGAAAACAAACAAAACGTTGAACACATAAATCCCAAACTCTACGGCGGTATTATTCCGCTTTTAAGGGGTAACTTGTTTGGATATAATGGTCCATAAGTCGGGTGAAAGCCGATCTATTCCAACCACTTTCGGTGTGCCAGTTTGCACATATGAAAGGAAGGTGTATGCTAAATTTCACTGCAATTGCTGGTGCTTACGTAACTGTGGACGCATGCCTCAGTGCGATGACGGAGGCCTATAGTCAAAAAATGGCAAATCTTCAAATTTTTCAAATATAGCCAAATTTTATATCAAATTGAAGATCTCGATGTCCTGAACATTTTATCTAATTGCACCAAGTTTCTACAAAGCAGTATGAGAAAGTTAAAGCGCATTCAAGTTTGAAGTAAATAACAGTTGGAAGGAGCTTGATCCAATCATTCTGAGAGAGGAAGGTAAACACCGATAAGCATCGCATGTATGGCTGTCCACACCAGTGATGCAGATTACTGCCAGGGTGTATTCCCAAGCCAAACTAGAAAACCAAATATACTATGGGTAGCTCTGCCTTAATAAACCGGACACCTTATGCTTGGTATACATTTAATTTGACAATTACATATGTACCTGTAATTAAAATTTGCTTTTTTGATTCTATAGATTATGTATATTTTAATGCAATTCTAATTCCAAGTTACGTTCTTGCCACACCTTTCTCTAACTTCAAACTAAAATGGCCTGTATTTGTATTACTCACGAATCTACTTAAAATAAATGTCAAATATACACTTAAATAGGAACTTAACCAATTTAGCAGCCACTGTCCAGAGCGTAGCGGATCGGAGTCTCATACTGTGCCGAATTGCAGGGATTTTAACTGCCATATCTCTTAACTGGGTTGACCCTGGACTCTAAAAATTTGTCTAATCAGAGTTGGCAAATGGGACGAATTCTCTGATCCCATCCCATCCCATCCCACCAGATTTTCAAATTCACCGTCCCATCCCATCCCATTTGTCCGAATTTGCTTTTTCCAATCCCATATAATCCCACTTGCCGTATTTGACCTTACAAAGTCGCTGTAGCATTGAAATTTTAATATTGGCATAAGGTGGTGGTATCCTTATGTGAGGGGAATTTTGAAACGCAATAAACTTTCGCAATTTTGAGAGGCGGAAGAAGACACACCGTTTTAAAGCTTATAATCAGTGAATACGAAAAAAGCAAAATTTGCAAAAAGCCAGCAAAAATTTTTTACATATATACTAACTAAATATAGACCATCAAACTTTGAGTATCGATTTCTCAAAACTGTAGAATCGGGCAAAATTTCATTTTGTGCCATGATATGAAGGACATGCGGGTCGAGGGAAATTTTATGGATTTGGCTCAACAGGTCCTAATACTCCAGAAAATCCGCCAAATGTGCGATGACACAAAATTTTGCAATTTCGCATTGAGTATTCTCGCAGCTGGTGAAGTTCAAGTCAAGAAAACTCCCTCTGCAATACTGCGAATTTTCATCCTGCCAAAGCTTACGCGAATCCATGGCGTAGTTTTTGAGAAATTGATGTTTAAAATAAAATAATCGCAGTTTTGCCAAATACGTTTGTCGACCAAATCTCTAGCTTAAGGTGCTGGTTTCCTTTCGGGTATTTTTGACTCATACGGCTTTAATCCTTTACGTAAATAGCGAAATAACTTGAGAAATAACCTATTTCCGTGCTCTTTAACATTCTGGAACCAGTCCCGAATTTTTAGGCAAAAGATAAAAAAGTTTTGGTTTGTGGCCTTAGCCTTCTGGTAGGCAGACCAGACACCGGATTGGTTGTTATGTCTGGAAAGAGTACACAAAAATGAACATTTTTGCTTTACAACCTTTGAGCTGTCTCCAGTGGTCAGTAAGTATAAGCAAAAAACCATTGTGAGGGTCAAAAAATGGCCATTTTCGAGGAAATCAGTTTTTTCAAAATTACTGCCAAACCTTACGAACAATTTTCGTCTATTTATACTCAATCGATACAGCGTCCAAATGCACATTTTGTGAATCCCTACTAGCAGGACTTTATTGCTTTCAGCTTTCAGCTAGAGATTTGGCCGGAAAACCATTTTAGCAAAACTGCGGTTATTTTGTTTTAAACATCGATTTCTCAAAAACTATTCAACAGATTCCGGAGATTTTCGCCAGAATGGAAATTCGCACTATTGCGGAGGGACGTTTTTCTTGGTTGTGGCTAAAACGTTCCCAGTTTCGACAAAATTTAGTGCAAAGAATAAATATTTAGTCTCTCCGTGCATTTTGCGAATTTTCTCAACCGTTAAGTGACACTGAGCGAAACCCAAAAACGTCCCTCGGCCCATATGTCCTCTTTATGATAGCGCAAAAAGAAATTTTGTCTGGTTCCGCAATGGTTCGAAAATGTGTCGATTATATATTATTCTGTGCAGAAAAACTCGAAATTGGTGTCTGGTAAAATTAAAGACAATAATAAATTAGTTTTGTTTTGCTGCAGATTATAAAAAAATCGAGGTCCTAACTAACAATTCTAATTCCACAGTGGCACAGTACATGTATAAAGGTTTCAAATGATACCCAATGTTGTTTGGAATCCTTTGCCAGTGTAGAAATTTTTTGGCGCAGAATTTAAATTTTTTTGTAAAATAGCGAAAATTGCTGATTTTTGCAGAGAGGCATTTTACGATCAGGCTATATTGCAAAATTGCATTTTTCTGCATTTCAACATAAAAGCGGTACCAGCGCCTTAAAGAGTTCCATGCTTTGCTTTGCTGGTAGTCATCAAAATGTCGATTATGAAATTGACCAAACATTTTTACTCCAAATTCACCAAAATTTTGCACTTTTTCAAAATTTGGAAGCGGTGTTTGAAGGCTTTGAAAGGCAAAATGATCCCACAAAATCCCACTGATCCCACATGGGATGAGTTTTCAATCCCATCCCATTCCATCCCATGGGATCCCATCCCAGATGCCAACACTGGATTTAATGATTCTTTGTTGTATTCAATTGTTCAATTGCTTCATTAAATTAACCAATTTAAAAAATTGAAATAACAACAGAAACCTAACGAACTCATAAATGAGTAAGCAAATGACCAGGAAACTATATGTCCTTTGTAAAATTCCCAGAAAAGAGTGAATGCATAGAGTAGAGTAGGTAGAGGCGTAGAGCCGAGTTAAGATTAATCCTTTTAGCTTGTTTAACTCAATTTAAGGTGCTGATATTTTTTGAGCAGGGCTTTTATGGAGACTTTTGGAACGCTATAACTTGCGGTGGTGACACGAAATTTTGCAAATTTCCAGTGAGATTTCTATAGTAACTGGAGACTTTTTAACTCAAACCAAGACAATTATCCTTCCGCGATAGCGCGAATTTTCATCCAGCCAAAAATCACGCGAACCCATTGGGTAATTTTTGATAAATCGATGTTCAAAACAAAATAATCGCAGTTTTACCAAAATGGTTTTTCGATACGATACGATACGTATTTGCAAGAGTAAATAATCCATAAGAGTGACAGCTGGCATACTCTATGTATTATCAGCTTGCACATCCTCTGCACGCTAACGGCTGACCCCCCCCGCAAATTGGACCCCAGTGACCCCCCCCGCAAATTGGTACCCAGTCGAAACGGGGGTACGCTCACTCGCTCTATGCTTGTGTGGTAAAGCTCGAAAACACAAGCACTACGTGCGCGAGTTTTGTGTCTGTTTCGAGCTTTAGCACACATGCATAGCGGTCAAAATTTTTTGAAGTGAAGGGTCCAATTTGCGGGGGGGTCAGCCGTTAGCGTGCAGAGGATGTGTCATGCCTATAATACATAGAGTATGACTGCTGTCATACTCTTATGTATTATGTACTCTTGGTATATATTTGTTAGGACCTGGGGCATTCTCTTTATGAAATAACTTCATAAAAATATTGTTAATTACGTTGGGCAGCAATTAAAAATTCGATTCGGAAAAAGAAATTAGTTGAAAAGTTGAAAATAGCTGTTAAAAATTATTTACAACTGAGCGGTGAAATCTTTCCCCCCCCCCCGAAAAATTTCACCAGGGATATTTTTCCGGGGGGAAAGATTTCACCGGTGATATTTTTCCGGGGGGAAAACTTTACTGGTGACATTTTTCCGGCGGGAAAAATTTCTAGGGGGAAAAATTTCACCGTGACACCTGCTTCGAGCTTGAGAACATAAACATAGCGCTCAAAATTCTTTAAGTGATGGGTCTGATTTGCGGGAGGGGGAGGTGGGCCGTTAGCGAGCAGAGCATAGTTTTTGCTCGGATAACATAGAGTGTGCCTAGTGGCAAACTCTTATGTACTCTTGGCAACACAGACCTATACTACATATCTAACGGTAATACTACATATCTGAACGCTGGCTAATGCCATTCTGATATGTCCAGGTTACCTATGCCTTTAATAGAAAATAAAAATTTTTAATCGAATGCTCGACCGGCTGAATGCTCCACGCAACTCTAGCCTTACTTCTAACCTGAGTTATTACAACAGTGAAAACAATGCTCTGTTCGCTAGCGGACCCCCCCCCCTGCAAACTAGAGCCATCACTTCAAAGAAATTCGTCAGCAATGTTTTTGTTCTAAAGCTCGAAGCAGACACAAAATTCGCTAACACACTGCTTGTTTTCAAGCGTAAGCACATAAACGTAAGAGCGACCAGGTACTGATTTGCGGGAGGTCAGTAGCGTCTAATTTGGGGGGGTAAGCCCTTGTAAACAGAGCAGTTTTTGCTCTGATACATAGCGTGCCAAGTGACACACTCTTGTTATAACCTAGTGCGATGGTCCAGCGATTGGCTGTTAGCCGAAAACATCCCAGCCAGTTGGCTTGGCCAGCCATTTGGCCAACGGCCAACAGGTTGACCGTTTGCCTAACTCAAATCTTATTAAAATCGTGTTAAGTCTAACCCGATTTAATCTTATTTTGGGGTTAGCGTAACCGCAACCCTTTGGATTAAACCATGTGTTGTGAAGCATTTTTTAGAGTTAAATTAACCCGTTTAACCTTTTAACCAAAATGGCAAACCCCTCCCCAGCTAGTTTCGGCCCAGCTCCGACTCAGCTAGCAATAACTGTCACTTAGTCGCTCGCTACCCTGTCACTAGTCACTATGGGGGTCAACCTCATTTTTCCTTATTTGAAGCCATAACCCACATTTTCAGCATTTATGTGACACCCGCGAATAATAAAGTTTTGGGCAAAGCAGAAGTCAATAATGTTCAAAATGAAAAATATAAGAAACTCTTTCAAAAAACTCTAAAACCTTCAGCGGTGGAGGCAATTGGCAATTGGAAAGAGCCAATTGGCTCATAACATTAGTTCAAGTGGAAAATTTTCGCATATAACAAAAAACCATGTTCTGAAAAATGCTTCAGCTTCAAAGCTCTAAGACTGTGTTGACAGAATAGGTACTGACGAATATTGGCTTGGTGAATGTGGGTGCCCACCAAATTACAGCATTTATGGGCCATTTCAGTGAACAACTGTTGCACTATCTATATATTATATACTCGAAACAGAGCCATGCTACAAGGATGGTTGAAAGTAAAAGGTAATTTTACTGACCGTAATCAGAAACTCTATGAACTCTAAAGAAGTAAAACTAGGTTCAGGATTAGACAAACATGACAACATCTTCGTCGTTTGCAAATGGTTCTGTAGTGAAGCATACATGACGCCTTCCCTGAAATGAAAAACACAAAATGTCAACTCATACCGAATCGGTCTCAAGGCTGAGAACTTAGGTTTATCTCCTGGGTTCAGGGCTGGGATTCTGACAATACTCATTACAATCAATGTAAATTAATTATTTCTAGTGAAAAAAATACTAATTTCACTAGAGATGCAAAATTTGCATAGAATTTTTAATATTTCTGAAACTTTCCGCAAATAGTAAATTTAACATTTAAGAATCTAGCTGGTAAACTAAAACGGCTAAAGGCTACCCCTTGAATTGTTCTCCCACACCAAGAGTTTATAATACCAAGAGTGGGAAGCTTGGCCCTTCCTAATGGAAATGGCCTGCGAGATGCTCGGCACATTAAGGCCAAAATCTCGGGGGTGTCCCACTTATCATTGTTCAGCATGTGGTTATATGCGATTGAACTAAAACGCATCTGATTGGCTAATTCCCTACCTTCTGTCAAAATTATGTGCATAGTATACCCCCCCGAGATCTCAGGGGGGTACCGTATAGCGTTGTTAAGTGTGTGTTTATATGCGATTGAACTGAAATGTATTTGATTGGCTGCTTAGCTACCGCAATCCTCATCAGTGCATTTCAGTTCGACTGCATATAAACACACGCTTAACAACGCTATGCGGTACCCCCTCCCCTGAGATCTCGGGGGGGGGGGGGTCCACTATACACATAATTTTGACATAAGGTATGGAATTAGCCAATCAGATGCGTTTTAGTTCAAACGCATATAAACACATGCTGAACAATGGTAAGTGGGACCCCTCCCCTGAGATTTCGGCCTTAATGTGCCGAGCATCCCGCAGGCCATTACCTTTAGGAAGGGCCAAGCTTCCCACTCTTGGTATTATACACTCTTGCCCACACTAATGCAGGGCATGGGTGTACTAGCGTTAGCGTATACTAACACAATATGTAATCCATTGTACAACTGCTGATCACTATCGCACTATTGAGCACTACCGAGCACTACTTCGATATACATGCTTCGCCCGATAAGTGGGGAGGGGCAGCCATTTAACAAGCTTCAACTCCAGCTTCAACAGCTAACAGTGTTCGAATGATATTTACGTTCTCTTGGTGAGAAGATACATGTATGCACTTTGAGTGATGCACTCCTGGCAATTATTCGTATCGATTAAGTGTACTTCCCCCGGTGCACAGTCTTTAACAAGAAGTATATACTCACTGGAAAGATGTGATGTTCTCGGTAGCGCTCCTTCGACATTTTGAAACCACCTACTCCTTGAATCCTGTGCAATTGAAAGTCCACGACTGCAGGACGATTGTCAAATACTACCTTTCCAATTCGGTTTGGCTTCAGTTTGATAATTTTTATTTGTTCATCTTCGTCGTCACGATTAAAGGTTACTCTCAGAAATACATCAACCGGTAGCTTATTTCGAAGGACTCTATTTTGATTGCACTTGTGAAACTCATAATCTATTTCCACCAAACTGGCCAGGCTCAGACCCCTGATGGTTTTTCGTCCAGTTGATGGAAAGGAAGCATGCATGAATTCCTCCAGTATAGAAAAAACTACTGTATCCTCAAAATCCACATGTTTCTTGTCGTGACCGTCCAATCTGAAATCTCCATATGAATGATAAGTCAATTTATACCACGGGTTCGAGACCAGCTTGTCAAACGGATTTGAAATGCAGGCTTCAAATGACCAGGGATCACTAAAATTAACCTTAGGAAGTTCCAGAATTTCGCAATCCGGCAGTGTCGGGAGCATTCCTTGTATCTGTCTGTACTTTTCTTCGCGTTCGTCGATCGCTAGACTTTCAATCTGCTTCAGCTCCCTACTTACCTTCTCGCAACCTGGCTGGGCCCTGAAATATCTTCCAATTCTATAGGTAGGATTCTTCAGTTTCCAAGTCATCCTACACTGTAACCTTTCACAGTTGATTTGATCGCTTGTTTGCATACTGTCGCCAGGGCATGTCAGCGGAGTCCACGTCACGGTAGACTTGAGATTGAACAATGGAGCGGTTTTTCCGACGCGACCAATGAAAGTTGATACTCCTAGTAGCAGGCCACCCCTATAACTGCTCTGAAGTTGAACCAGTTGAATGGGCTCCTCTTCTTTGGTGAAATTTTGACGGGCAAGAACAGCGGCACAGGCCAAAGTCAGAACAATCGTCTGCAGCAGGCACATTGCATTGGTCGAGCTCTGAAGAAATGTGAAATATCATTCCAAATAGACGAAGTAACTGCATTAAAGGGGTTCATTTAGTGAAACTATGTTTCTGTTTTACCATTGATAACGATGCATATTTAATGAACGATACAACATTCAATCCACTGAACGCTCAAGACTAAATTAATCACTTTAATCAGCTCTACTACAGAGTAGTATTTGTATATGATGCCTCAACTATAGCTCCCATCCATGACCGTCACTACTAGAGTTGGGACCGGTTCCACTAGAACCGGTTGGAACCGGAACCGGAACCGAACCGGAAGGAATTTTAGAACCGGAACCGGAACCGGTAGGATTTGGAACCGGCCGGTTCCACTCTTAAAAATGGACTTGAACTAATTTTTTGCAGGAGTTTAAATTTTGCAAAAGCTGGAATTTGTGGTTGCCATTCAGTGTTGCCATTCATATTATCTTTTTTAAACTAGTGACTGAAATTGAAACTAAAGATCTAGTTTGAACTGAAACTAAACAAATTTAGACCTGAAGGCGAAATGTGTAGGATAAGACTGCTAATAATTAAGAATTTCAAACTGAACGTGAAATGAAGGTACAATTATTGGCACTGAAACTGAAGCTGAAAGTCCATAGAATAAATTTAGAGCTTAAAGGACAGCACAGCTTCAGCTTCCACTGAAGGTGACACAAACTCCCCGCTTCCCCTTTTCAGGTGATCGAGGCACGCTTCAGCTTTCGCTGAAGCCGAGGCATAGAATTAAGAGAGATTTCAAATATTTCTTTGACTCAACATATATAAGTGACATTATCCCGTCTGAGTTAAGACAAAAATTAAATGTTAAACATACTTGAAAAATTAGGAACATGTGTTGCAAGGGAAAATTCTACTTCCTTTATTCTGGAATTTCGTAATTTTTATTTTCATGCTTCTGATTTTTCAAATTTTGTTAAGTAATTTTGTGTGTATTACAAAATGCAGTTGTGAAAATGTCTCTAAATTAATTTTAACGAATTTTTGAAATTTTGTGTTCTAAAATTCCAATTGTAATTGAAAGACGGGCAGGCACTTTCATTCAGACGTGACCGATACAGCGCCGTATGAAAACTTTAACCAGCTTACATATCTGAATACTAACCTCATAGAAAAGGTGAGAGTCCGATGGGATGTAGTCGGAAATTGAGTATATCTTCTCAAAAAATTGGTAAATGGAAGGTGGTGTTGTCAGCACGCAAGATTGAAGCAATATTTTTTTAAAAAAGTAGTAAATTTTACAGGAGTAGAAAACTTCGAAACTTGAGTACTTATTTTCTCATTTTTAAGCTATCGGCATCTGAGACGAAAGTCAGTCAAAGTTCAAGTAATGAACAGCCTGTTGAAGTAATCTGTTAGCTATTTTGTTTAATCAAGCGACTGTACATTTCTTCGTTAAATATAACTTTAATATATATGTTCTTCTTTCCGATTTGGCTTTCAGCTTTTAAATATTTTAAATGCATTTAAATTTTTTTGGAAACTATTTGCTTCTTTAGAGACACGTACTCTTTTTAAAGAAATAAAAATTTAAGCTCCAGTATATCTCAATTCTCAGCACGTTTCACTGAAACGTTGTGCAGTTTACAAGATTCTGTTCAGAAGGCGCTGTCTGCATGTAGATGCGCAGTAGAATCTCACCGTTAATTATCGAAACAATTAGCTCGACCATACTAAATTTTTAATTTTTTTACAAGTTTCAATGTATGTTGTGCATATAGTAACAGCATTTGTAATGGAGCAAACTCAAAGTAAGGCAAAAACTTTAAAATTCAAAGTAAACAAAAAAGTTTAACCCGTTGGTTATTATCGCATTACCTACTCCAATTGTTTTGCAATATTGCTTTATAATTTTGATTGTATAACCCTTGCTGGGAGCCTGCATCCAATATTAAATAATGTTAAAATGTAACTACGAATTTTGTACTTGGAACCGGGAACCGGAAGCTAGAACCGGAACCGGAACCGGTACTCTAGAACCGGAACCGGTTTTGAAAATTGGAACCGGTCCCAACTCTAGTCACTACAAAAGAACATCTAACTTAATCGTTTACAAATTGAAATCCTGACAGTCTATCCGCAGGGAACATTAGTTTCTAACAACTGTGTTGTTGTTTCTGATTTGAAAGAAATTTAGCGGTAGAATTTAGACTGATGAGAAAATATATTTTGGACGATTTTTGGACCATTTCCAAGTCCAAGTCCAATTTCCATCATATTCACTCCATTTTACTGCTCCAGTAGGTAGAGTTGTGCCCCGGCCTTGAATCGGGCCGGTCCTGCACCGGGCCGGCCCGGATTTTGGAAGAGCAGGCACGGCCCGGCCCGAGCCGGGCATCCGGGCCTTGAGTCGGGCCTGACACCGGGCATCCGGACATACCGGGCCTTCCATCGGGCCTCCGGACCTGACACTGGGCCTCGATTCGGGCCTCCAGGCCTACCGGCCTTATATCGAGCCTCCGGGCCCAGGCCTGACACCGGGCCTTGAATTGGGCCCCCGGCCCGGGCCTGACACCGGGCCTCCGGACCCGGGCCGGGCCTAGCCCGGTGAATGTCCTGAAAATTTCTTAACGGCACAACTCTACTAGTAGGGCCATCCAGCCACGAAACAACACTACAAAGCTTAAAGCAAATTTGTTCTGAGTGTTCTGCAGATTTCTTCAAAGGTGGTCTCTTGCTAAACTAATGACAGTGATACTACGTTACGAACAGTTTCAGTAAGCTGAAGCTATTTTGGGCTGTGATCTGAAACGGAAATTATTATAGGCAGCCCATTAAAACTGAAGCTAGATTGAGCAAAGACCTGAAACTCGGAATTACACTAATTTCAGTCTTCCCTCAAAATTGACTATTTCAAGGCATTAAGGCGCTATTTCTTTAATATTCTGCAGTGGGAGCATAAATAATATCATGTTTTATATTATTTCTGAAGTCTAAAAACTGCAGTTAAAGAACTGAAACTCCACCTGAAACTAAAACTGACCCAATTAAAATCGACTGAAACAACACTAGTGTTGGGATTGGCCGGAGTTTGAAGTTGGCCGGCCAATTGGCCGTTGGCCGGTGGCCGGCCATTGGCCGGTGGCCGGCCACCGGCCAATGGGCTGGCCGTTGGCCGTTGGCCGATGGCCGGCCAACGGCCAACTGGTTGGCCGTTGGCCGCTGGTTGGCCGTTGGCCGCTGGTTGGCCGTTGGCTGTTTCTTGGCCGTTTTTTAGCTATTTGTCAACGTTGGCGAGCTGTAATTTACTATTTTTTCGTCTATCGTGCTCAATTAGGCGTCAACTTAATTAAACTTTATTTCAATAGTATAATTTACAATTTACAATATTTGTAAAATAGTTTTTCCAAACATTTAGCTCCAACCCGCGATAACTCTGTTTTAATTTTGCTGGAGAACCGCAATAAAGTGATGAGGCGTTCACCGCCAGACAAATTTAAAAACTACGTTGTTAGCACACTTAAAATTTGCATGCAATTAGCAAATTTAATTGTAAAATAACGCTAATAAGGATATAAATTGTTAACATCTAAGTGAAAATCTGTAGTACTGCATCCAATGTAACGTTTATACAGCAAAATGTTTACGATATTATGAAGCAAAATTAAATTTTTCAACACAGTTAACGCACAAGATCAGTAAGTTTGAGCTTGGCCAGCACTCGGCCATTGGCCAGCCAACGGCCAACGGCCAGCCAGTTGGCCATTGGCCGTTGGCCGTTGGCCGGCCAACGGCCAATGGCCGGCCCGCGGCCACCCGCCAACGGCCCGCCACTTGGGCGGTGGCCATTGGCCGTTGGCCGGCCAACGGCCAATGGCCGGAAAAGCCAACTGGCCGAGATTTTCTCGGCCAACGGCCAATGGCTTGGCCGGCCAATGGCCGCACCGGCCAATGCACAACACTAAACAACACCATCCTACATATTATGTTAGAAAGTGAGCAAGATCTGGAATCTGGCTCATTGATCCCACCAAGACCAAGAGTACATAAGTAAGACCAAGAGTACATAATAATAAGAGTATGCCACTAGGCAAGTTCTATGTTATCAGAGCAAAAGCTTTGCTCTGCACGCTAACGGCCCACCCCCCCCTCCAATCAGACCCTAGTGACCCCCTCCCCCCGCAAATCAGTACCTAGTCAAAACGGGGGTACGCTCACTCGCTCTATGTTTATGTGCTTAAGCTCGAAAACACAAGCAGTGCGTGCGCGAATTTTGTGCCTGCTTCAAGCTTTAGAACACAAACATAGCGCACGAAATGCTTTGAAGTGATGGGTCTAATTTGCGGGAGGGGGTGGGCCGTTAGCGTGCAGAGCATAGTTTTTGCTCTGATAACATAGAGTGTGCCTAGTGGCTTACTCTTATATTATGTACTCTTGGTAAGACAGGCCTCGTGTGCACCAATTTTGGAGAAGTAGGAATAAAAGTATGAAATATCTTCAAAAAAGTAGGAATTTTTGGCATGAAATAGGAATCTGAAATAAGTAGGAACCGCACGAGTACTGCTAAGAGTATGCCACTAGGAGTGCTCTTAGTTATCACAGCAAAAACTATGCTCTGCTCGCTAACGGGTGACCACCCTCCTCAAATCAGACTCCAGTGAACCCTCCCCCCCCCGGAAATCAGTGTACGCTCACTCGCGTTATGCTTGTGTCTTCAAGCTGGAAGCACAAGCTGGACGTGCGCGCATTTTGGGCCTTCTTCGAGCTTTGGAACACAAGCAAAGTGCGTGAACATAGTTTTTCTCTGATGACACTGTGCCTAGTGACATGCTCATCTCATTACAGCAGGAAGCAATCATTATCATCATCAAATTTTAGGCAGATACCGAGCTCATTTAAGAAGTCCATTGGGAACGGAACTGATAGGATATCAACCTGAACCACACACGTCCAGGGGCCAATGTTATCAACGTTTAAACCCGGGTTATCTAGCAAATCCGGGCGAACTCAGTTATATTTATCACATTAAGTTAACCCGGGCTTGCGACTTAACCCGGGTATGGGTGTTGATAACATCGGCCCCAGATTTTGAGCAATGGCTCAGTCAGCTGGCGCAGCTTCAGAAGCTGAAACTGAAACCGCAAGATTTGCAGCAGAAATAGAACCAAGCAGCTGAAACCGAAACTTCTTTAAAATTGCAGCTAAAACGAAAACTGAAACTAAACAGGTCAGCGCAAACATCACAACGGCCAACACACCTCATTTATTCTGTCCAAATTAATGCGTTTACTTCAGCTATACACACATGTTTTGCATAGATGAAATACCAAAAGTTGGCATCACATGCATTCATTTATGGTAAATGCAAGCTAAACAGCAAATAATAAGAACGGAATGCTCAAAGTAAACAAACATTTTCGAAAATAGTATATACAACCGTTACAACATAAAACAATAAGTGTAACAACAATAAAGATTAAGAGCAAACTCTCAAAGTTTTGAGGCAAGGCGAGTTTTCTAAGGATGAATAGAAAAAAACAGTCCTGAGAATGTCCGAGCTACCCTAGGGACGACTCCCCAGCTGTCACATTGTGGCGCTGAAAGGCAGTAGTCGAGGAATCAGCTGCAAACGAGGACGAAGTGTTCAGATTGCTGGTAGAGGAAGCGGACGCAGACTGGGTCAGTTTCAGACTGGACTGCAGTTTCTGTAGGAGATCCAGTGACCCAGTAAAAACGTCACGAATCAGATGAATTTCCAGCGGAGTAACATTGTCCACCTGCGCATGCAGACTTTCCTGACTGACAAACAGGTTACAGCTTCTGCGCAGTTTGGCCATTCGTAGGTCGAAGATGTCCTTCAGAAGGGTTAGGAGGCCAGAGGCGCCAGGAATGTCGTCAGGTGCTAAGGTCAACAACAGCTGGGCAACAATCATGTAGTACTGATTAGGCATCGGCGTAAACAAATCAGAATTGGACTCAGCTTCCTTCACCTAAACATTGAAACAAGAAAATCAGACATATACCTATAAAACATATATATACACGTATACAAGTATTTAATAAATTAAACTAATGCAATAAACTGTTAGTGTGTTGTTGTTGTTGTTATTGCCGGGCTACTCAGCCAAGAGGCTATATGAGGGCGCTAACCTTTGTCTCTCCCCATCAGTCATGGCTAGTATGACTCTCGCGCCTGAATGCTGTCCCACAATGGGAAGCTGGAGCAGACACCTTCTTGGCCTTTCGGCTCCGGCAGTAAGACATCCATTAACTGCTCATACGCAAGGTAGAGGAGCACATCTTTCGACACTTCGACACAAAACGAATTAATGCGTTTAGCTACTTTAACCACCTATTCTGCAAATCTTGAAAGCTCTGTGAAACTTTTAATCTCTAAATTATTCACTAGAACGTATACTAAAAATCAAATCAGTGTAGCAGTTAATAGATGGCTGAGAAGAATTTTGAATACAAATCAAATTATTTTAAATTCGCCTGTATCAGTGGAAAATTTATTTAGAACTGAAAATTGATAAATCAATTTTGATTTATAAAAATGTTTTTGTTTAAATGTTTTAACATCACATACTGAAGTAAGTGTATAACCCGCCCAGTTTCCCCATGCCAGGTGCGCACCTGGTGAGGCTGGGCGATGAGACGCATGGGGCTAGAGCACTCATCTTTGGGTTATATACGATATGAGCTTCAGTCACTCTTAACGTAGTCGCACTAATCAGATTGAATTTATGTTTTCTAACAGTGTCTGTATGGAATATTCTTATATAGTCTTTTGTATGTATCACTATATGCTTCACTTTGCATCATATTTATTCATCACCGTTTACGTATATGTTTTCTGCCTTACTTATGCCTGTGTTAATTTTATGCTTCTATATTTTAAGTTTATTTCGTTTCATTTCTGTTGGCTATGGCTACCGGTCGAACCAATAGTTCTTTTTCTGACGGCACGCACTGGAAGTTATAAGTTTGATACCACGGTCGTTTTTGGCGATGGTAAGGATAACTTACCTCGCTTCTCTTGTTTTTACTCCAAGCCCCAAGCGCAGGTGGGGTGGAACCAGAGACAAACCCGGAGAGTTGTGTGATCCATTTTGAATACATGACTCGTTTGCACCCAGCACTCCCTCGCAGGAGGTAGGAGGACCACATTGCAGAAGTGCTGGTATTTCCCAAGGGGGGTACCTTCCACAGGGAACTCCGCTCCTTAGTCTTGACGACAAGTGGATTAAGGGTTCTTTAGCGTGCACTACCCCCGGCAAGGCAGCACACTGGCCTCCCAATTAAACGCCTCATCCGACCGGCGGAGCAGTGACCTAAGTTTCTTCCTCAAGGAAACAATGTATATAACGTCATTATGGCTATGGCTAAGGTGGGAATCGAACCTCGGACCTTTCGATCCTAAGTTCAACGCCTTAACCATTCGGCCACACGGTCACTAATAAACTGTTAGTCTGGCGTTGCATCGGCACGTTGCCAGGGAGGGTGGGCGAGGGAAGCATGCTACCCCGAAATCAGAGACGAAAGGTAAATATTTATGCCTCGTACCGGCATACGTTAATATTTTCCGAAAAAATCGCCTGCGGAGCTAATTTTTCACGAAAATGCCACCAATAGCACTAAATTACGCAGTAATCCTTCCACCGAGTTCGGTTGAAGGAAAAATATCGGAAAAATTGTGGCTTGCCAATTCGTTAGCCTGTGACCGTCACTCACTGCCTCAAAACGACAGGAAGGTCAGAATCATTCATGACCCACTAGGTATATATGTACATGCATGCATATATATATATATATATATATATATATATATATATATGTATGTATATATATATATATATATATATTATATAGGGGCGCGATAGCGCCCCTACATAATATGGGTATAAAGGCGCCTGCGCGGCCCCCTGGAGACCGTGTTGGCCTGGTGCCAGCTAATTAGAGGTCCGGCGGTGGTAAAAAGGTTACCATCGTAAACAACTCGAGTAGTACTACAAGTACCACCATACTTTTGGTTCGAATTCGAAACTTCGAATTTTTGCACTAGGCGATAGTTACCGTGCGTTTGTTTTTTTTTTCTATAACGCTTATTGGAAATGCATTTTACGGCTAAGTGTTGGAACGATGTGGGCATTTTGGCACCATACTACTATTATATGGTGGTAGACAGGATCCCCCCATGCTACCTTTTCTTGGTCATTTTGGCACCTGGCCAATTTTGGCTCTGTGCCAAGGTCCCAAAGTCGGACTTTCGCTACTTTTCGCAAATTTTGGTCACACTTTTCTAGAACTGGGTAGAAGCTGGAGAGGTCTAGTATCTTTTGTTGAAAATTACCAGTAGGGGTGCATAAAGTAACGAGGGGGATTTTTTAATTTTGCTCCCTAGCTTTCAGGAGATGGGCCCAAACTTTGCATTTTTTTGGCCTGTTTGGGCGAAAAGTCCCACTTTTGCTAGAAATGGCCTAAAAGTCACTAAAAATGGCGTTTTTTGGCCTTGGGGTGGTACCCATATATAGTAAATCGGGGTCGCTGAAAACGATGAGCATGCTGCCGATACCGCCCGAAGTGACCACTGGTCAGCATGGCTCCCGTGGTTCCTCGCCCAGGGTCAAAGTTGGGAAAACTCCCTCTAAACAGCGTTTTTCGGCGTTTTGGTCGGGGGCATATATAGTAAATCGACTACGCTCGTTTCAATGGGCATATTGTCGAAATTGAGGGAAGTGACCACTGGTCACTACGGCCTAGGAATCCTATCGACCACTGGTCAAACGGCCTAAAACTGCGTTTTTCGGCGTTTTGATCGGGGGCATATATAGTAAATCGACTACGCTCGTTTCAATGGGCATATTGCCGAAATTGAGGGAAGTGACCTGTGGTCACTACGGTCTATGGGGCCTATTGACCAGTGGTCAAACCCCTTAAAACAGTGTTTTGCGGCGTTTTGGTTGGGGGCATATATATACAAGAAAGTAAAATGCTCCTCCGGAGCATGGAAAAGTAATATGGGTGGATAGGGTGAGGTTGCGAAATCAAGAGAGGACTAGTTTTGAAAATGCTTAATATGGGGCTAGGTTCTGAAAGAAAGGAGGACTAGGTTGTGGGCGAACTAATATGGGCACAGCGTCGCCGAACAACCCATATTCGCGGGCTGTAAAAATTATACAATCATCTATATCAATTTCTAGACTATAAATTATAGCTCCAGATTCTAAATTAGATGATATAATCTATATCCGCATATTCGTACTTCCATATTCTTATTATATTATATAGTCAGACTTTTCCTTCGAGAAAGTCTAAGCTTACTGTTCATTTTATGCATTTATACAGACAGCATATTTAAAGAATAATTTTATAGCGATTGTCCTTGACTGCAACCCTGCCGGATTGAACCAATAGTTTTACCGCCACATCCCTATGTTTCTGTCCGATACTTGTCATAGTCCAACTAAATTTAAGGTATATAGCTAGCCTAAAACTGCCCAGGCAAACAACTACTACATCTTGCAGATTACCTATTCAACATTTTTCACTCTAATTTGACCGTTCTCATGTGACAAACGCTGAAGCGAAGCGTGCATGCCCGCGAATATGGGTTGTTCGGCGACGCTGTGCCCATATTAGTTCGCCCACAACCTAGTCCTCCTTTCTTTCAGAACCTAGCCCCCTATTAAGCATTTTCAAAACTAGTTCTCTCTTGATTACGCAACCTCACCCTATCCACCCATATTACTTTTCCATGCTCCGGAGGAGCATTTTACTTTCTTGTCCTCTTAGCACTTTAAAGATTCTCTGACAATATTCCAATGTTGTTAAACATTGGCCTTAAGATTAGCTCGTATGTCGAAGCCGAGGGAGAATTGGCAAGAGGAGGCCTCTATGAACGAAATTCCCCATCAAAAAAGTGGATCACCCCTTGGTACCAATTTTGCAGTGAAAAAATCAGAAAGCGAAATTTTCAAAATTTTTCTTGTTGAACTTAACTATTTTAATTAGACGGCATAACTTAATTTTCCGGGTAATGCTGGATGCGTTTGCGGTGGTCAGTAGGCCGTAGTAGTGACCACTGGTCACTTCCATCGGTTTCGGCAATATGCCCATTAAAACGTTGTCGATTTACTATATAAAAACATCCGCAACTAAAACCCCGAAAAACTAAGTTTTAGGGAGTTTGACCACTGGTCAGTAGACCACCTAGTTCGTAGTAAACAGTGGTCAGTTCCGTCCGTCAGATCTGAAAATGTGCTCATTGAGACGAGCGTAATCGATTTACTATATATTATATATGCCCCCAACCTAAACGCCGAAAAATAGTCCATTTGACCAAGGCAGTATTGACCAGTGGTCGGTCACTTCCATCGGTTTCGGCAACATGCTCATTGAAACGAGCGTAGTCGATTTACTACATGAGCTCCCAACCAAAACGCCTACAAACACTGT
>JASAND010014363.1:0-65642 GCA_030248195.1 Trissonchulus latispiculum
CAGAGAGAGAGAGAGAGAGAGAGAGAGAGAGAGACGACGGTTGAGCCACTGGGACGCACTCGAGCTATGCTTAAGTTAAATTCCAACATAGCCAATGAGGTGACAGTTTGAAGGACCAGAACAAACAAAACAAATCTTTGAACTAATATCATCTTGCATTATGCTCGATATATATAAATATTTTCAGGAAATAATGAAGTCCATGACGATCATAGGAACGGATGCTTGGGCATTTAGACTGAACGAGATAGAAGAATATCCAGAGCTCCAGCAGTCAATTACTATTCATCCAGCAGCCAATAGCCAACTATTGTCCGATCCATTCAAAAATTACATTCTCAACCTGACCTTAAATGAAACATTGAAAATGAGGGACCATTATTCACAAGCTTAGAGCCAGCAACGGCGAAACTGTATGAAGCCATTGCTGACTGTATTAGAGACAACAACCATAACTGTTCACTCAGTGAATTCAAGCCGTTTGGCAGTATTCAGAAATACGATCCAAAGCAGAAACCCTGCACTGGAGATGAAAAATTGAACAATTTTGGTCCAGACTTGTTCGAAGCCGCATCTTTCGGACTGATAGCAATGGAAAACATCTTGAAGTCATTAAACAGTCTTCACAGCAACTACTGCGCAGAACATGGCAACCCGAGAGACCAGTCATGCTTTTGGAACAAATTCACTGGCAAAGATCTATGGAAAGAAGCTCAATCCTACCACCAATCCATGAACACGCAGATCAGATTCAACATTGTTCAGAGACGAAAAACTATTAGGTTCCCATTTTTATGAACACGTTCATGCCGGCACCTGGACCCTGAAGAAGGGACTGTCCAGCGGAATAGTTCAAAACCTGCAACTGAAACACTCAAACATCCAAAATGGTGAACTGACCTGCGCTCCCAGGTGCACAGAATGGCAAAGGAAGGTGAGCGTTCGAAGTCAATGCTGCTATCACTGTGAAAAATGCGAACCTCAGGATAAGACGAAATGTAAGCTACATCTGATCAACTATTCCGAAACGGCAGAGTATATCACTATTGCCGTTCTGTCGGCTGTAGGACTGGCTAGTGCACTGGTAGCTGGCGGCGTCCTTGTGAACGGGTGGCACAGTGATACTCTGCAGCTGATGGGACGACTGATAACAGGACTCATGATATTGGCCTCAGGAATGAGCTTCATCACACCAGTCCTTCCGCACAAGGAAAGGTCAGAAACTCACTGCATTCTAACCTGGTCACTGTCCTCCATCAGCAGTCTGCTACTGGCAAATCTCATGTGGCTGACTCAGGAAAAATATTCCTGTGCTTACAGCATAACAGGCGTAAGTGTGTATATAGGTGAGACGCTGTTGCAATAGCATACAGATAACTTACGTAGTCAACTGTTTGCAAAACACAGCTGGTATATTCTAATACTGATTACAAAATAATATATATAAAATATTTTTAATTCATCCCAAATGAGTCCTTCTTCATGTTGAGTCTGTAGCCACTCTTCTTGAGCTAGTCATCACTGAAATGAGGCGGTACTGCGCCCCTACATAATACTACAATAGAACAGCAAGAACAATCTCACTGCCAATTTTGTTCAGTTTTAGAGACGACACGGTCTGCCCCCACAGGCAAGACTAACAACTCAATGCCTACTGCTGCTGTTACAAATCGCAGCTCTATTCATCTGCCCCACTACAAATGCAGTATACAACTAAGCTAAGTTCATTCAAGGGAAATTTCACAAAATCCAAGTAACTCCACTAGCTTAGAAATTCTGAGGTGCAGCTGTCGTTAGCTGGTACATATTTAATACAGCGTAATTAGTTGTTTTCAATACCAATATAATTAATAAGCATATACGTAAGTATATAATCAGTTGCGTGTAGGTAGGTACATCAATCTTTACTTACCCAACGTGACGATGTATGAACTTGTTTGGTTGATATGATATCGCTATTGCCCTTCCTATTCCCAGTATTTGTACTGCAAACGGAATTGCATATAGTGAAGCAATTTTCCTATTTTCAACTTCAAACCATGTACAGACTTGGATATATCTTGTAGAGTCGTATGGTTTGAATATGATAGTTGGTCCCATTGTAGTGGAGCAGATGAATAGAGCTGCGATTTGTAACAGCAGCAGTAGGCATTGAGTTGTTAGTCTTGCCTGTGGGGGCAGACCGTGTCGTCTCTAAAACTGAACAAAATTGGCAGTGAGATTGTTCTTGCTGTTCTATTGTAGTATTATGTAGGGGCGCAGTACCGCCTCATTTCAGTGATGACTAGCTCAAGAAGAGTGGCTACAGACTCAACATGAAGAAGGACTCATTTGGGATGAATTAAAAATATTTTATATATATTATTTTGTAATCAGTATTAGAATATACCAGCTGTGTTTTGCAAACAGTTGACTACGTAAGTTATCTGTATGCTATTGCAACAGCGTCTCACCTATATACACACTTACGCCTGTTATGCTGTAAGCACAGGAATATTTTTCCTGAGTCAGCCACATGAGATTTGCCAGTAGCAGACTGCTGATGGAGGACAGTGACCAGGTTAGAATGCAGTGAGTTTCTGACCTTTCCTTGTGCGGAAGGACTGGCGTGATGAAGCTCATTCCTGAGGCCAATATCATGAGTCCTGTTATCAGTCGTCCCATCAGCTGCAGAGTATCACTGTGCCACCTGTTCACAAGGACGCCGCCAGCTACCAGTGCACTAGCCAGTCCTACAGCCGACAGAACGGCAATAGTGATATACTCTGCCGTTTCGGAATAGTTGATCAGATGTAGCTTACATTTCGTCTTATCCTGAGGTTCGCATTTTTCACAGTGATAGCAGCATTGACTTCGAACGCTCACCTTCCTTTGCCATTCTGTGCACCTGGGAGCGCAGGTCAGTTCACCATTTTGGATGTTTGAGTGTTTCAGTTGCAGGTTTTGAACTATTCCGCTGGACAGTCCCTTCTTCAGGGTCCAGGTGCCGGCATGAACGTGTTCATAAAAATGGGAACCTAATAGTTTTCGTCTCTGAACAATGTTGAATCTGATCTGCGTGTTCATGGATTGGTGGTAGGATTGAGCTTCTTTCCATAGATCTTTGCCAGTGAATTTGTTCCAAAAGCATGACTGGTCTCTCGGGTTGCCATGTTCTGCGCAGTAGTTGCTGTGAAGACTGTTTAATGACTTCAAGATGTTTTCCATTGCTATCAGTCCGAAAGATGCGGCTTCGAACAAGTCTGGACCAAAATTGTTCAATTTTTCATCTCCAGTGCAGGGTTTCTGCTTTGGATCGTATTTCTGAATACTGCCAAACGGCTTGAATTCACTGAGTGAACAGTTATGGTTGTTGTCTCTAATACAGTCAGCAATGGCTTCATACAGTTTCGCCGTTGCTGGCTCTGCTTTCGAATAATGGTCCCTCATTTTCAATGTTTCATTTAAGGTCAGGTTGAGAATGTAATTTTTGAATGGATCGGACAATAGTTGGCTATTGGCTGCTGGATGAATAGTAATTGACTGCTGGAGCTCTGGATATTCTTCTATCTCGTTCAGTCTAAATGCCCAAGCATCCGTTCCTATGATCGTCATGGACTTCATTATTTCCTGAAAATATTTATATATATCGAGCATAATGCAAGATGATATTAGTTCAAAGATTTGTTTTGTTTGTTCTGGTCCTTCAAACTGTCACCTCATTGGCTATGTTGGAATTTAACTTAAGCATAGCTCGAGTGCGTCCCAGTGGCTCAATCGTCTCAGTCTAGAAAATACTGGTTTGAGTCCCATCTGGGACTCGAACTTCAGGTGGTCTCTGTTGCTGCAGTGACACATGATTCTTTACAACCCATATTCGCGGTTACTCATGTTTCACTTCACAGATGCATATAAGCTACTTATTTCAGCTTTCCAGCTGATTTTGAAATGTTAAGCTTATATAATATTTCAAATACATAAACGACGCAGCTATAGTTAAAGCGTTGTATTCTGCACTGTCAGTGCAGAATCTGTTATATTATTTTCAGTCTATGTTGTATATTACGTAAGTTTAGTGCGAATACAGTTTTGACTATACTTTATTATTGAGCACAACTACATAAGTAATTGTTAGACTGTTATTGAAGGATTGCCTCCAGCATTTTTGTCTGTGCAGTTTCCGCGAATATGGGTTGATCAGCGAAGCTGGTCCATATTATTGCGCTTTTAACCTAGTCCTCCTGACATTTACAGCCTGCCCCTTCCATATTAACGTTTTAAAACCTAGTCCTCTGTCGCTTAAAACCTAATGTCACCCATATTGCATTTTTCATGCTCCACCGGACCATTTTTATCCTTGTCTTTAGTTTTCCATTTATTCTAATGCAATATTTTATCCAACCACATACAAAGTGCTAATTGTCGTCTCACCTTATCTTTAGTTCTCATTTTCTTCAGGAACTGCATTGCCTGGAATGTTTCCACCGGGAGCACCATTACGGAAATTTTTGTCGTCGACACATAATCGAGAATGTAGCTCCAATTTATCGTTCCAGATGATGATATGGCCAAGGCTGCGTCCACACAAACATTTGTGCAGTTGGCTTTGATACTGTTTCGAAATCCACTACCATACTCAGACCCGTCGTGAACGATGATAATTTTGGTGACATTCATGGCTGCCAGCAGATCGCACAGGGCCAGCACTTGATATTCGTCTGGGAAGAAGGTGGGTACAGTGTTGGTTCGACTGTTGAGTTTGTTGTCAGAGGATAGGAGTGGAAAAAATGGGACACAATATTTTTCCAGCATCATGGCCTGATAGAAGGCCCATTTTCCCCAGCTTAGGTTTACCACAGCTGCAGACACTGATTTTCTGAGTGCACTGTGGTCATCGCTGAAATCTCCGTTATCAATAGGGTTGCACAGGCTGATCAGATCATGCTTGGCAAAGTAGACACTTTCATTGTAGAAGGCTTTGTCCTGGTTACACATGTAGCGCAAGGCCAGTCGAACGTTAAAGTCTTGGAACTTAGTCCGGAGATGTAGTATGGCGTAGTGACTTGCCAGAGTTACCAACATTGGCAGGGTTGTCAAGCGCTGTCCACATTTCATGTTTTCAACTATGTTATCCTCTGCCGGTAGAGTTTCATGAATGCTGGTGAACATGCTGACGGTAATGTTAATCTTTGATTCGCTGCTTTGTTGGTTGGAATCAGCCGCTGTTGTGGTCTTCAGGATATAGATTACCACGGATAGTATGATAGTATAAATCCACATAATAGAGAATAAGATCTTGAAGTAGAATTTAAGTTTGGTGTCTGTTGTGAACTTTGAATGATTGACTGATTGCTGTAGAATAGCAACTCAGTTAATGATGAGAGATCCGGGTTTGTTCCTATTGGCTTTATCGGTTTTTGTCACAAAACAGTTCAGGACTTTTAGAGCTTTCGTCATCTGTTAATGTGTGGCTCAATCGTAAATATACGTAAGGTACCGTCTTTACCAATAAGAATCTACAAAGCAATCATATCAGCTGGAAACGGCGTGGAAATAAATGTATATACATACGTAAGTAGTTGTTAAATGTTTATCTGGTTGTGTACCTATAAGTTAGATAATATGTTCAGTTTATGTTGCTTTGCAGAATCAGTTTTGTCAAGTATATATTTATTATATACTTACCTACATGTACATTTACCAGTAATTTTGTTTGCCTCTTGCCAGTGCTGTAATGCTGTAGAAATCGTTATCTGATAATTTTATCACACCTTATGTAATGTAAAAGCATATATATGCGTGCGTGCTTATGCATACTGGTTATTTACGCCCTCCAAACAAACTTAAAGTACTCAGATAAAATCCTAAATTTTTTACCACCAAGTATTCAGTCGAAAAATTGGCAGTAGAAACTAAAGTCTGACCAAAAAATGTAGGCAGCGAAATTGTTTTCTTCATCTATATCTCAAAATCTCTTCAAAGATAACCATCATAAAGTATATATATATATATAATATGTGTATATATATTTTCTCAACCGGAATGATAGGGTCTTTTGTTTCCTGAAAAAATGTTTTTGAAATTTCCCGTGCGATTTCAAAGGGTGCCGCTTCTATATATTCAGAAAGGTTTTTCAATTGCTACGACCTCAATTTTTTTTGAAAACTTACCTTTGTCCGAATAAACTATTCACCAAATTTCACCTTTTTGGTGAAAAAATTCATTTTCAAAACCCTTTGATCTGTGCCGCTTTTTTAATTTTGACTGGCTATTACTCGTGACTCGTTCATTGAAAATATTTTCAATTACATTTTCAGGACCTCTTAGGCGTGAGCCTTCACTTGATATGTATATATGTGGTATTTCAAATTTAAAAGTAGGGATGCCCCGGCCCCGGTCTCGGTGGTCAGGCCCCGGTACTAACCGGGGCCAAAAATTAGCAAAATTTCGTAATTTTTGACATTTTTTGACCAAAATTTTAAATTTTTGAAAGTCAAAAAGTGTTATCGTTTGTTTTCCCGCTGATTTGAATGAAAACAACGATAGTAACGTTTGTATATCAAAAATTATTGCAAAATTTTAAGTTTTCCAGAAAATTTTTGAAAATTTTCGATTTGGACCCCCAATTTCCAGACCGGCCGGGGCACGATGAGGCCCCGGTGCATCTCTATTTAAAAGTCAATTTTTTCGAAAACTGCCAAAATTTCAGCAATGCGAATGTAGCGAAAGTGAGTGAAAATAGCATAATCATAAAATTTAACCTGAGCTTAATCCAACGATATAATGTTTTCGTGGCTACGACTGATATTGCGCCCGTAATAAATTTCCAAACAATTTTCATTTTCAGATTTAGTAGCACAAGTATTTGCTCGTTTCACAGACTGCTACCAGTGAAATTGCCAATTTCACAGAAGAGCTATTCTCACTACGACAGTGGCGCACCCAGAGTTTTCTGACGGGGAGCGGCACCAAAGTTGAATTTTTTCTTTCCAAGTTTATTTATTTCTACACATGTTTTATATATACGTATATACAAGTTTTACTTTGAGAACAAGCAGTAGTACGTATATATAGTTGGTTGCATTGATTGAGGTAGTTAAATAGAATTCTACATTCTTATAAACGTGAAATCTGGGGCCCCCCAGAAGTTGAGAATTTTTGCATTCTAGACATGAAAGCAATTTTTTCTGGCCACTTTTTGCTGCTTCAAATTGTCTAGTTGTCTTCAGGCTGGATCCATGGTTTCACCAGATAAGGTATATAACTCAAGCTGATAAAATTCAAACTAAACAACGCAACTTATATAGTTATGATAAACGAGGGTCTAAAGCTGTGATAAAACTAAAAGCTTCAGCTTTTTTAAATCGTAGCACCAGTTTGGAAATTTTTAAAGCCATTTTGTGGAAAGCGGAAGCAAAATTTGACTGAGCCTTTTTAAATTGCACTTTGTAAAAAAGTGTGCATAGGCATGCACTAGTTAGTGGGCAGTGGGCACCTGATATTCTTTCATATCGGGATATCCGGTAATCCGCCTTAAAACTTAAGTTCAAGAAAATTTTTTATGTTGCAGTTAAAATTTTAATTTTCATGTCATTTTTTGGTACTCTGCGAATTTCTATCATACAGTCAAGCCACAACCTTTCATTCAGAAATATCAGAAATATTTTAGAAGAAATTAATAGTTTACAATTTTTGAACATTTCGTCAAAAATTCGCTAATTTTTCATTACTTTGTCTGCAATGTAAACGGATATCAGGATATCCAGATATTTCCATCAAATCGGACAGTATCCAATATAAAAATTATCCGGGTATCCGGATATCCATTGTATATACATCGCTAATATGCACAATAAAATGCAGAAAAAGCATGATTCGAAAACATGTCTATTTATTATATAACTCAAGCGTAAGCAGAAAGAAACGTCTACATAATTGAAAGTCAGTCACCCCACCCCGCCCCATAATATGCTACCCTCAAAACACACAAAGTATGGTTAGTAAGCGCCGAAGGCGCGAAAATTTTTGAATGAAAGAATGGTTAATTTTTCTTTTTCCTGCTTTTCCTCCTTTCTGGATCTTAATTTTTCTGACCTTCGAAACCTGACAGCCCACCTTGGGTGCGCCCCTGCACTACGACATACGTATTACGTACGCATTCTCGACTAATTTCTGTATATATAACCAACCTTAATAAAGGGTCTGTATACGTAAATAAAGAACAAAATGTCTTCAAACTAAGCATCAGTAAGCATGAATAACTGCTTATATTATTTTGTTTTGTTTCAGCACTTGTTTGTGTCATCCTCGAGTTTATCTATGCTGAATTGTGATGATCATATCTTAACAGGCTCTCCTGCTATCGACGATCGAATAGCTGAAGTACAGTAGCTTTTTTATATATACAGTATATAAATACAAATTTTGTATATTTAATAGCTTTACTGACGTCGTGACAGGACATGCTGTCCGTTTTTAAGTGCTGCAAATCGAAAACACACGTCACTGGCGGATCTAGGATTTGGTGACGGGGGGGGTGGTAAAAATTTTTTAGCGGGAGGGCCTGGGGGGCGGAAGTTAAAGAAATAGTTTGTTTTTGCAATAAAATGGGTATTCGGATCTTTATATAATTCTTTTCATGCTGAAGAACTGAGAAAATTTTATAAGTTCTTGACATTTTTAGGCAAAAATGGTAATTTTCTCCGAAAATCGGATGCATTTTAAGCTTTTCTTCATAAATACAATAAATATGTGGTTAAAAAGCAGAAAATTCGCGCCGACGGCGCTTAATTTTTTTGGTTTTTTGCCCTTTTCCTCTTTCTCTGCTTAATTATTCCTACCTTCGAATCGCGAGGGGGGCGGCCGCCCGCCCCCCCCCCCCTGGATCCGCCCCTGTTACACGTAGTGTTTAGTCTGAAATGGGTCAGTTTCTGTTATCGGCTGATTTAGATTAATTTATATATTAGGATTTTATTTGTGATGCGGGAGAGATTTCGATTCTGAGATTTCGATTACTGTTTCTCCTTTTGTTATGCTGCAAGTAACTAGCATAGTCTTATTAATTACACATGCGTTTGTATTTTTGCTAACGGTAGTGTTTTAAGTTGGTGCGTAGATACGGCATTTTGTTTCAGATTATTAGCTATACCCTGAGGGATTTTGTCCGGTCCTGGTATTCCGAGCTCAGCAATGACGAAGAATTTATCGAATCGCTTCGTCAGTGTGCCTATAAAATTGTTGCCAACATTGCCGCTCGCGTTCGTCGAGTGGATTGGGTGCCTTTCTTGACGACCCATCTTGTGGACGATTTTGCGTCACATATTCGTTTGTATCGGAAGGCCAAGGAGAAACTGTCTGAAAAGGATTTGGAGTCGGACGGTATGAAGAACAAGACTGGCTAATCTTTTGGCAATTTTTTACAGAGGTGGGATGGGGCTCGATGGGGGAGGGAACCATCCCCCATCAATGGGGAGCTCACCCAAAATGGGGGCATTTTTGGGGAAAATTGTTTCAAATTTTAACGTTTTTGCGTGTGAAAACTGCGAAAATTGCTAAAACATGACTTATTTTTAAGTTTTTTACAGTAAAGTCCTTTTAATGTCCGGCGACGCCGGAAAATTTTTTGAAAATTTGGGGTAAAATAGTTAAATCATGGCAACTGTTTGAGTTATGGGGGACTTCGGTATTTATTGGGGCTCCTCGAATGGGGGAGGTCACGGTACTGGGGGCCCCAGTAGGGATAACCCAGCAAGAAACGTCTTTACTTAACATTTAGCTTTGAATTAATTCCTTTTCTCGAAAAATATTATGCGGTTAAAAGGTTTAGGAAGATTTCTCCACAGAAAGTTAAAATTCGTAATATCTCTTGGTGTTTTGGAAAAGACGTTTGAGCCAGGGGCGTATCCAGGGATTTGAAGGTAGGAAAAAATTAAAAGAAAAATAAAAAGGCCAAAAACTAAAAAATTTCGCTGTTCTTCAAACTACGTAAAACTAAAGATTTGAACACCGATTTTATTGGAAAAACGAAAATTTTCTCCAAATTCTGCTGGACTCCACCCTACAGACCTCCGTTAAATTAATTTTTCCCGTGGGGGAACCGCACCCCCGTCACGAAATCCTGGATCCATTAATGGCTTGAGCAAATATAGCAATCGCACTATCTATTTCGTTAAGTGAACATAATATTCATTAAAACCAGAAGATAGCGAACTTTTGCGCAGTGGCCGCTCTTTTCGTCATTGTTCGCAAATTTTGAGTCTAGTGTGCCTACTGCTAAATTAACTGTGTACGTGTAATCAATCTTGTCCTTACTTTAGATGATATTGAGGGACAGCTTGAAAGTATATTCTTTGATCTGGAGCTGGATATGGAACATGACTACTGCAGAGATTTAGTGTCGACATCTAGTCAGTACGAGAAAGGTATGGTAATAAGGTCGGCGACTATGTCGCAAGGTGACCTTGTGTGCTCTTTACTTTAGAAACTCGTTTCGCAGAAGCATGAGAGGAACTTTTCACACTACGGCGTATTTTCACATTGGTTTTCCTCGTTATTTCTATAGCGGAGTAGTGTGTTTAGCCTTTTAGGTGTTGTGCTTTGGCAAAAAGTTAAACAGAATTCAACTCTACGTTTTGACTGTGACTGTGCGCCAGTGCAAACCAGCCCTTTTGGCTTGCTCTTATGTCGGGTCGGGTTGTCGAGAAGATTTTATTCCTATATTTGATTGATCATTTTACACCTTTTTCTTTTTGACATTGCTCTTTCCTTTAAGTACAGTATTCCTTTATCTGAGATTTCACACCTTTGGATTCATGTAATGATTAACCAAAGTTGGTCGGAACCATACGTGTGCTTGGGGGGGTTCACCCCCCACACCTGAGCTCACCCCCCAGAGGGGTCCCTCACCCCCCCCCCCCAGAATCCGGATTTTTCCGGTAAAAAACCGGAAAAATCCGGTTTTTCGGCGGCCTTTGGCCGCCCTTCACCCCCCCCCCCCCAGAACTTCCCCTCGTGCACATGTCTGGTCGGAACTGTTATCCAATCAAAGCATAATGACATGATTTTCCGATTTACTGATCCACTTGCTTTTTGGGATTTGATGCGAACCACATGGCTTTGAGACTTTTTGTTTCAGCTTATTTACGTGATCTTTGTGATATTCTCTTCTACCTTCTGCTGCCTAAGGAAGATTTTGCTTCAAAGCCATTCCGGTTCCTGTTGAGAGTGAGTTTCACTTTGAATGGGTCTGAGGTTTTTAAAACCCTTACAATGTTGTTATCTTAGGTGGTGTGGTAGTTTATAATGTGCTCTATGTCTTCTCCTTCTTCTCTCCGGGCACCAATGGTCTTCCCATTACTTATATCAGGCGGCCTTCGTAGAAACTGCACTCCCGCAGAAAATTGGCCACCCTGACAGGGTCAACGGCAAGCATCCCCCATTCCGACCCCTCTACCCAACGGTTTTAGCCGGATTTGGGTATGGGCAGGACATTTCTCCAACAGATGTTGTAGGGTTTCGCCTTATTCTTTACACCGGGGACAGAGTGGACCCCCGTTGTCCAGATTGAAGCGATGTCTGTAGGAAGCCAGATAGGGGCAGTGGCCGTGGAAGTGGAGCTGAGCTAGATTTCTGCGCTCCAATCGACTCAAGCCTATTTCCTCGTCTCGCCTCGCCCCTAAGAAGAGTTCATAGTTACCACGCTGGCCTATTGAATGTTTCCATGACGTGTCAGTCGTAGATTTGACAATGACCGCAGTTGCCGTTTTGAAGTCTATGGGAACATTGTCTTGGTCAGGCCGATGTGATCTACGTACTTCGCTTCTGTATTTGAAATTACAGTCTGAGTTAAGTAACGTTTACAGCTTCTTATTCCTTGAATTTTGTATTTCATTTCAGGAATTCTTCATGAACCAGGTTCTGTATTTCTGTGTAAATCTGCTGTCGGATCCTGACTATTTGAATCACACGATAATTTGGCTGGTAAGGAAGATTTTTGTACAAAGTTATGTGAGTTAAGGTTATCACGGTTTTTACGTATTTGTTTTGATTTTGATGATGATGTAACATGGATGGGGACTTAGATGCCACCTTTCTGGGAAATTCGAAGGACACTGACCCCATCAAATGGAAGTCCCCACAGGTGTTCCCTGGCATCCGACTGGTCAACGACACTAATGGACTCTATTCCCGGGGGTATGGCTCGCCATGCCGAAAAACACTGACATGGCTCTGGTTCTTAAATTATGCTGCCGAGTGGTTGCTGGCCTCTTCCTCATTCTTGCCTACGATACGCTGTGGGCTTACAAACTATAAAGACGTGTGCTGGAGTTGGATGATATGAAGTGCCTCATATATATAACCTTTAGGCTGAGGAGTCCAGAAATTACAACAACAACGACAAAAACATCATGTAACAGTTTTGACGCTAATTTATATTTTATATTCGGTAAAATCCTTCCTACATATTGTTAGATTTTAAAATGACGAATCTGTGCTGCGTTTATTTAGTTGGCTGATGTTCCTATAACTCCAGATGAATTTTTAAACGTAATCGATGTAACCGAGAACAAGGATGAACTTTCAGCCCTTCGGGAGTGTTTAGACACGGAAATTGCCATTCAACGTTCCAAGGATACGGGTGGTCAAAATGGTACGTACTACTTCCTGAGTTCTGTTTCTTACTCTTGTTTATTTTCTGTGGCGTAATGTTGGGTATCCAGAGCTCGAAAAAGGGCGTTTAGTGCAACCAATTGCTTCTTTATCAGTGAGAAAGATACAGTCAAAACGGCTACCAGTCCACGGATCCACGAGGATACAATGAAATCAAATACAATATCAAAATCATCAAAACGTGGACACCCAGAGTCAGACCAACCTTATTCCACTACCGGTTTCGGGGCTCCACGGCGTGCCCCTTCCTCAGGCGATTCTTCACACGCTGCATGCAGCGTGTGAAGAATCGCCTGAGGAAGGGGCCCGCCGTGGAGCCCCGAAACCGGTAGTGGAATAAGGTTGGTCTGACTCTGGGTGTCCACGTTTTGATGATTTTGATATTGTATTCAATTGCTTCTTTATGTCAGTCTGTTTTCTTATTTTTGGATAAATTTGTGAACACAATATTTTGGTGAAGCGAACATCGCTCAAGGACTGAGCTATGATCTGGGAGGGCAGATCACAAAAAATGGAAAATTGGAAAGACGAATATGGAACTTGACTTCAGCTCATAGCTGTACTACTAGTCCAGTTTCCACAGGCTTAATATTTACATCGTGGTAATACTGTATGGCTACGATTCCATCCTTTTGTTTTCAGATTTGTTAGTAAAACAACAGTTGAACAGCTTATTCTATGTCCGTAGAATAGTTACTACAAAACTGAAGCGTCTCCAAGGCTATCATGGTGACTTGGTGGGAACTACGGTATGAATTATTTGTTTATTGGTTTGCCGCTACTTCCGAAGGAAAAGGGCAAACCCTTATTCTCGTCGTGTTATTATTATTCTTCTTCTTCTTGTCCCCCCCTATTAACTCAAGCTAGGCTCAACGCCCGGAGCTGAAATTTTGTGGGTATGTGGGGGTTGGTCCCAAACCTGGCCCATTTTAATTTCATCGCTCTAGACCCACCCAGTCGACCAGGGCAGGGAATTTAATTTTTTAAAATGGTTCTGGTTTAGAGGGGGTTCTGGTTCTCTGGCAAGGCGATTCTCAAAAATGGTCGAAAACTTTTTCTCTCCGATTTGGTTGAAAAGTCAGTCCTAGGGTAATTCGGGGACGCAGATTCCAAATCTGCAATCGAAAGTTTTCTGGCGTTTGTGAATCTCAAGATATGGCCAAAAGTTACACTGTTGGAGACCGCAAAAGTGAGCAAACTGCCCAGAAACGCCTAATATCTGTGTTTTTTTGAACTCGTTAGTCAAGTTTAGCCAGTGGATTTGCTAAGATATCCTTTAAAAAGAAGTGTCAAGTAACTTTCAGCTATATTTAGTAGAAAATTTCTTATCCCAACTGCCCTTTTATGGGCAACCATTTTCAGGTGAAGGTGTCAAAAATGGATAAAAACGTTTAATGTCCGATTTGGTTGAAAAGTCGGTCATAGGGTAATTCGGGGACGCAGATTCCAAATCTGCAATCGAAATGTTTCTAGTTCCCGTGGATCTCGAGATATGGCCAAATGCTACGCTGTTGGAGTCCGCAAAAGTGAGCAAACTGCCCAGAAACGCCTAATATCTGTGTTTTTAACTTGTTAGTCAATTTGAGCTGGTGGATATGCTAGGACACCCTTTAAGAGGGTGTATCAAGCAACTTGTAGTAATCGAAAATTCCTTATCCCAAATGCCCTTTTAAGGGCAACCATTTTCAGATGTACGGGTTAAAAGCCTTTTGTCTAAAATTTGGACGAAACGTTGGCCCAAGGGGAGGTCGAGAACGTAGATTTTATACGCACAATCAAACGTTTTAAAGAAGTTGTGGCTTTGGAGATATGACCAAAGGCAGTCATGCTTAATTTGCAGCAGGTACTCTAAAAAAGGATTTGTGCATATTCTCCGACTTGCTTTGCAATTTGATTACGTTAGCAAGAAGAACGTTTGTTAAACTGTAAAGTGTCTTTAAGCTAAGAACTGCTTATCCCAACTGCCCCTTTAAGGGCAACCGAATTCCAGAAACATTCCTTATCCCAACTGCCCCTTTAAGGGCAACCATTTCCAGAAACATTCCTTATCCCAACTGCCCCATTAAGGGCAACCATTTCCAGGAAAGTTCCTTATCCCAACTGCCCTTCCAAGGGCAACCATTTCCAGGGAATATATATATATACCTTATCCCAACTACCCCTTTAAGGGCAACAATTTCAGAAAACAACACAGAAAATACTCTTTATCCCCCATTTGACCGAAAATCGACCCTAGAAAATGACCTGCCTAATGAAGGAAGCGGCGGCAAACCATTCATGCCAATTTAGCTTGTTTTAATTAGTTTAGTGTACTCATTTCGCTGTTAACGATTATTTGCTCTCAATTGTTTGATCTGGTAGTATTTCCTTCCATTTTAGTGTACAACAATTTCCGCCAGCAAGTCAGTATAATCTTACTCATTTGGTGTGCATTTTAAGCCTTTTAGCCACAGACTTAAATTATCAATATTTTCATGATTTTAATATTTTCATGATTAAAAGTTGTGGAATTTTGTAGGAAACGGATGCTGGACATTCCCATCAGAAATTGTACGACTTATCTCTCGGTTTTGCACTGAACAACAACGTTGCCTTGTCTTACTTGATCGGTACGACAATAATAGCACCACGAGTACACAAGAGTATGCAACTAGGCAAGCTCTATGTTATCAGAGCAAAAACTGTGCTTCGCACGCTAACGGCTGACTCTTCCCCCAAATTACACCCATCACTTCTAAGAAATTTTTTATTACTCTTGATAGCACCTTTTTAATGAGTTTAGGAAACTCAAATAGTGGACATACACTGACATCAAGAGTACATAATAGCTAAGTGTGTGACAAACGCCAAGCTCTTAGTTATTATGTGCTCTTGCTGACGAGTGATCTAGCCAACCTTAAGGCTTACATATTCTAAAAAGTGTTTTACCAAATTCTAAAGAATGAATTCGCGTTTTTGCCAAAAACTTACCTATGCAAATATCCAGAGGCGAGCTACCAGTCTACAAATCTGTAAACTACGTAGAGATAAAATAATTTCATTCTTGCTTTTTGCTCGATTCTATGCTTTTTGCTCGATTCTATCCCAACTATTGTTTCAGATTTCCTTGGAAATGTTGAAGGCGGCCAGAATTTGATTTACCTTTTCTTAGCCATCGAAGTAAGTAATACATTATTGGAGGCACTTTTTAGTTAATTGTTAAAACTTATATATATATTACAAACTTTCCGCAAAATGTGAGTATCTGAAAACCTGAACCTTTTCCTTTTTAAATTCTTGTTTCTGCATATATTTTGTTTTCAGTAAACCTACACCGTTTCATTGTTTGCAGACAAGAATTTTAATAACACTTGAGTTGCTGGCTTACTTCATGGCCAAAATATGGGGGGCTCGGAGAAGCCCCCCCCCCTCCCTCATAGGGGGGAGGCTCACCGCAAATGGGGCACACTTTTTCAAAAAAATTTGCGAACTTTATTTCTTGATAATTTTTCGGCTTATGGCTTTTTATGGGTGGGATAGTGCTGGGACCGGTTCCGATTTTTGAAACGGGTTCCGGTTCCGGTTCTTGACTACCGGTTACGGTTCCGGTTCCAATTGGTCGTTGTGCCGGAACCGTTGTTCCAATTTGTCGCCTCTCGTTGCCTCAGCATGTGCATTCAACTGGCGCCTCCTTGGAGGCGCTGGGGCGGCTAGGTTCGCCGAAAGGGGAACTTAAGTACCCTGCTGCTTTTAACCTCTGCTGATGGAAGTCCTACACAGTGGGTCCGACCCGTTCTAAAGGGCACCCGGAGGTGGAAACAGTTCGGCTGACTAGAGCTGTGTAGGGCGGGGAGGTGGTCGGCCCCCCTCAAGGTGCGTCACTTTCGGCCCACCGGCGTGTGGACATGTCCCGAGGTGCCACCATGCCGCCCCCTTGGGTCTGGCGAGCCCTTGCGGTATCCCAGCCGGAAATCTTTCATGGACAGTTTCATCAACGATACTACGATGAATGCTAGGGTTTCCCCCCGCAGCTCAGGGAATGTTATCCAAAACGCAAACAGCAGCATCTCGCCGCTACCCGTATCCCAACGGCCCTCCTCAGGGCCATTCACAATTGGAGCTCTAAATGTCCGTTCTTTAATGCAGACTGGCCAGCAAAGCCTGCTGGCACTTACCATTCAGAAGCGTAAAATCGACATCTGCTGTCTGTCGGAATCTAGAATCCCGGGTGAAGGAACATCCGACATCAAAATTCCAGGCTGCGACGATACAATACGGCTATTTCACAGCGGACCTACGGCTGGCCATCCTGCTGGAAGACATGGAGTTGCCATTGCTCTAAGCAAACGAGCTGCGCGCTCTGTCTTGGAGTGGGAGCCTGTAAGTCAGCGGTTGGCCAGACTCCGGTTGAAAGGAAAATTTACCAACTGGACGGTTATATCGGCTTATGCGCCAACAAACCAAGCCACGGAAGAAGACGTAAATTTATTTTATCAGGCCCTTGAAGAACTGGTCAAAAATACCCCATCCCACGATTTCCTAGTCGTTGCTGGTGACTTCAATGCCCAAGTTGGCACTGTCGACCGGGGCGCCCTCGGAGATGTGGTCGGCCCAAATGCTCTTGGCAGGTGTTGCGCGAATGGGGCGAAGCTACTTGATTTTGCTTCCAGTCTCCATCTGTCACTCATGAACACATTCTTCCGCCACAAAAGACGTCACCTAGAAACATGGCTTAGCCCAGATGGTTCTACTCGTAATCAAATTGACTACATCATGATAAAGCAGCGATGGCGCAGCTCGGTTACCCAATGCCGGAGCTATTGGGCCATTGATGTGCCAACGGACCATGCTCTGGTTGCCATGACGCTGCAAAAGCTGAAGCTAGCGAACAGACAAAAAGAGAAACCACCACCTCGATTCGATGTGCAAAAGCTGAAAGCACCGGAAATACGTGCGGAGTTCCAACAGGAAGTCGCCCGCTCCCTGGACAGGGATGCCGACAACAACTCCGTTCAGGAATACTGGAACCGGCTAAAGTCAGCTATAACGTCTGCCGCCACCAATATATTGGGTACAGTACACAACAGACCGAAGGATTGGATCTCCCCCGCAACTATCGAACTTTCACGCCAGAGGCGGCTAGCCAGAGCAAACTCTCAGCACCAACATGCAGCTGATCTCGCAAGATCCATTAAAGCCAGTGTAAGATCTGACAAGGATACCTACTGGGCCAACAAGGCCGCTGATATGGAGCGTGCGGCTACTGCTGGGGACACCCGCAAACTGTTTCAGCTGGTTAAGCACCTGTCTGGTGTCAAGTCCACTCCTGTTGCAGAATCAATTTTGGATAAAAACGGCATAAAGATAGCAGATACTACCAAACGTCTCGAACGCTGGAGTGAGCACTTTGCCAGCCTGTTGAACAAACCGGACCCAACCGTAATCGATGACACCTTGCCCGCTGACAACACCTATCCTGTAGGCCCATACGAAATCACCGATGACAAACCCTCGCTAGCCGAAGTACTACGCGCTATCCAAAACCTGAAGAACAATAAGGCCCCAGGAATTGACAACATAAATCCTGAGCTACTCAAAGCTGGTGATGTTACACTTGCAAACGGCATCTGCAACCTATTCAACATGATTTGGGACCAGGGTACAATTCCGGATGATTGGCAAGTGGCTATATTACTACCTTTCTTCAAGAAGGGCAATAAGAGTGAATGCAAAAACTACCGAGGAATATCCCTACTATGCCTAGCCTGCAAAGTTCTGGAAGCAGTGATCCTGAACCGGCTACGACCCCTTAGGGAACGCCAAACCCGGGAAAGCCAAGCAGGTTTTCGACCTGGAAGGGGCTGCGTCGACCAGATCTTTACTATCCGCCAGCTTCTAGAAACTCGGCACGAATTTCGACGCCCTACCATCATTGTCTTTCTGGATTTCACGGCAGCATTCGACAGCGTCCATCGCAGAAGTCTTTGGGGGCTGCTGAAGCTGCTGGGAGTGCCACCAACGACTTGCAAAATTATGAGTGCTCTATATTCAAGCACCCGCTGCAAGATCCGCGCATATGGGGAAGAAAGCAGCGAGTTTACCGTGCGTACAGGGGTACGACAGGGCAGCATTCTATCTCCAGACCTCTTCAACATCGGAATTGATAGAATCTTAGAGAATGCCTTGGACAACCACCCTGGCGGTGTGCAACTGTATCCGTCTGGTACCACTATCACAGACCTCACATTTGCCGATGACGTTGCCCTTCTTGCAGAATCTCCAATCTTGGCACAGGAAATGATTAATCGCGTAGCTGCTGAAGCTGGAAAGCTTGGCCTAGTCTTAAGCAGTTCAAAATCGAAAGTGCTTTCATGTTGCAACCACGGAGCAGTCCACCTTTCGATTGGCCAAGACGCGATTGATGCTGTGGATTCTTTTTGCTATCTGGGAAGCCACATCACGACCACAGGTGAAGTCGGGAATGATGTGTCAAGTCGGATTCAGAAGGCTTCAGCAACGTTCGCCAGGTTGAAGACGCTGTGGTCTCGAAGAGATATAAGGTTGCAAACGAAGATCAGGATATATAATGCATCTGTCCGCTCAGTTCTTCTGTATGCGAGCGAAACGTGGCCTTTAAAGGTTGCGGATGAACACCGTTTAGATGTTTTCGACCACTCATGCCTGCGACGAATCCTGAAAGTGAACTATCGCGATCGAATTAGCAACGTAGAGGTCAGAAGGCGGTGTGGCCTCGACACCTCCGCTACCCAGGAAGTGGTCAGGCGAAGATGGAAGTACTTCGGGCATGTTCTCCGCATGCCAGAGAGTCGGCTACCCAAGCAAGTGGTCCAGTCTCTACCTGCCCCCGATTGGAAGCGACCTCCTGGGGGCGTTAGAAAAACCACCCTACGCCACATGAAAAAGTCCGCCGAAAAGATTGTGCTGAGGCCTTTTCTTCTGAGTCGTCGGGCCTACGATCAAACCTGGTTACATCATTTGGAAACCCTTGCTATGGACAGAGTGCAATGGAGAATACTGTCGATGGAAGAGGCCAATAACCGATAGCGGTTGGAACGGCCATTAAGTCAAGTCAAGTCCAATTGGTATTTTTTACAAAAACGCTAAAATCACTCAATTTTTTATATTTTTTTGAAAATAGCTATAAAACCGTGATGTATATTAATTGACTGCACAAGACTACAAAAGTATTTTAATTCCATTTTTACTACATTTTACTATTTACAAATATTTTCTGTTAAAAAGATGTTTTCTGTCTCAACATTTTAGCAATATTTTGGAACATTTTAGGTAACAGTTACCAAGATACTTAGTAATTCTCAATCCAGACAAAAATTTTGCTATCGCCTTTCAGAAAGCGAACGTCGCAACTTAGAAATAACAAACATGCCTTACTGTCAGTCAAAAATTAAACTTTCCTCGGTCAATTTCAAACCGTCCAATAAAATTTGCTCATCGAGTTAACAGTATGGGATCATCAACTACAAAGCTTGATCACTGAAATGCAGCTATCTGAGGCCGATGGTTTTTCTGAGAAAAAAAATTCAGCCGAGGAAAATTGGAGCAAATCGTTGAAGTGAATTTTCGAGCCCTTCTGCAGAACACAGGTACAACTAACTTCATGCATTCGAAACCAAAAAGTCGTATGTGTAATAAATGAAATCAGTCAGCTGAGTTTTTATTTTACACAGATTTTGATTTAATATATTAGCCGACGCTACCATAACTTTGTAGCAAAAGCGCCATTTTCTATCAAAGCGTAATCCTATACATATCGGCATAAAAATACTAAAAGATGACCATGAAATATGAAAACATTTTAATAAGCCGTCAAAATCATTCTTTCTTTCGGTAGAACTAGCCAATTACTATTGATCAAGAACTGTATCTCAGGGTCCAGGGATACTGTTGCTCAGCTTAACCCCTAATCTAGAGTTACGCCTTTCTTTGCTGGTATGTTTCGGTTTAAGTTTAGCACACAAAAATGCAGAGGCAATAGTAAAGCTCGACGAGTTGCCGTAAATCATCAAATCCTTAATGTTTAACCTTTGTCAACCTTGAGGAAGAGCTAACATCTAACCCCTCCCTGGAAGTCCTTTGGGAGAACCCCAGAGCGGTGATTGCCTATCTTTGGGGCTGCGGCCGACTCCTGCCTCCGCGGGAGGCGGTCCGGGCCGATTGACGATCGTCAGGTGGCCGGAAGCAACTACAACAACAACAACAAGAGCTAACATCGAATATATACACCTTAGATATTCGTTAGTTATAACCTTTCCAGAAAACTTAAACATTGACCAAAAACTGCTGTTAAAAATATACTATAAAATAGATATCAAATCGTCTACCATTTACACAAAAACTTAGCCGTCCTCAAAATTGCAGCCTAAATAAAATTTCCAAAATTAAGGTTAAATTTCAAGTGCTAAATTCAAATTCCTGGTAAAATTTTAAAATTTTACAAAATAAACCTAGTTTCAGTAGACCTAGTAAACCTAGTAGTTTCAAACAGCCAAAATTTACACTAGAACCGGTCCGGTTCCAAAAGCCACCGGTTCCGGTTCTGAAAATCCTACCGGTTCCGGTTCTACCGGTTCTTTTGGAATCGGTCCCAGCATTAGGGTGGGAACCATCCGTATGGTGGGGGGGGGGATGAGGCGGCCCCTCCCCGGTAGAAATAAGCCAGGTTGGTGTTCCTTGGGTTTCAAGGGATTCAAAATTAATAAAATATTATTGTCAAACCAGTTTCGGATTCTCACATCCTTCGTCGGGTGGACCCTGTCCCTTCTGCACTGCTAAATTTCAGGAAATATTTATTGACTGGGAGGAACCGCGATACAGATGTACGGGAAGCTTCAGATGCTTCGGGACGATTTGACGATTTTCAATAACTTTGTCCCCGATCTTCGCATTTCCTGAATGTTTGCAGCGCAGAAGGGACTGAACCCACCTAACGGAGGGTGTGAGAACCCGAAACCGGTACCTGAAAAAAGGTGAACATTGTTTTGGATATTCACGTTTTGGACTTTGATAATAGTTTATTGCTTCCTTTGTATCCCTTGTGGATCCGTGAATAAATGGCTGTTTTATCGATTATCTTTTTAAGGGTTTCAAAGTTAGTGCTGAGCACCATCTGTCCTCAGCACACCTTAGTAGAGTGACACAGAAATGCTCCGCGGATCAACTTGCCCATACTCTGGAAACGGTTCGAGAAGCAGCATTGATGTTGTACGAACAGTATCTATCGGAAAAGGTGATCAACTATGTTTGTTTATCTACTACTTTTCCTTCTTCTGCGTATTTTACTCTTTTGTCTCCCCTTTGACATTTTTTTTGAAGTTTTTCATTCTGTTGTGTGGAGCGAGGGGAAGCAGAACCCTAAACAAATTGGCTCTCCATTCAGTAAATGCTTAAATATTTTTAGGTTTTAATCATTTGCACTAATTTTGTTGTCTTTTTTAGGCGGGGCATCGAGTGCCCTTTGAAGACAGCTTTCTAAAGAAATTGCTTGGCATCATAAAAACACAGGATCCTTCTGATTCTTGGTTTGACCAGACTCAAGCTAAAGTATGAATGTCGAAGTATTATGAATTAAGTAGTGCAAGGAACTGTTTGGTTTTGGAAAAGAAGTAGTTGTGATTTGAACTGTTCGTTCATCCCAGAAGCACTCGTGTGTGCTTAACTTCACGTTCTGGCTTTTTCCTAAGCAAAAATTTCTGGGGGGAGGAAGTCTAGGGGGTCCCCCCACCCCAGGTATGGGGGGGGCTCGGCTTCCCGCGGGGGGGGGAGAAAAATTTTCCGAAAAATGCCTAAAAATAGCTATTTTTTGCTGCTGAGCTAAAAATTTAACTATTTTTAACTTAAATTTAAGTTTAAAATAGCTTAAAAATGCTTAAAAATGGGTAAAAATCCGGCGACGCCGGAAACAATTTTCAAAATTTACCCCTCAAAACCCTATTTTTCCGGGCACTTTAGAGTTCTGGGGGGAAGGCCCGAATCTTGGGGGGCGATTCTGGGGGGGGGCGACCCAAGTCTTGGGGGAACGAATTTCTGGGGGGGGGGGGCGACCCAAGTCTGGAGGGAACGAATTTCTGTGGGGGGGGGGGCCCGCACCCCCCCCGGTAGGAAAAAGCCAGACCGTATGACTGAAGTCGCCAGGGGACGAACAGTTCTTCAATATTCAAACGGGTGGTCAATTTCAAAGAAAAATTACCTGATTATAAGCGTCTGTTGAGTCCCACAATCAGATCAGTAGGGCATAACAAGGCAATATGCGGTCACAGTGCACAATGATCTACTGTATGTTAAAACTATACAGTCGTTCAGGGGTTTCTCTCAGCATTAGATTTTGCCTTTTTTGTGTTAATTTGCATACTTTCCTAAACAAAACACAAATGCCCTTGTTGAAACCACAACTTTCTGCTCTTGAAATAGTACAAAATAAAGCAGGGAATCTTTTTTGTGAATGATTCTCCTAAAATAGTTACTAAGAACTTTTAGCTTATTAGAGCAATCATTGAATTGCAGCTAAGAAATAAACGGCACCCATATTGACTGTTTTGGTTCTAGCCTATTTGAATTTAGGGTCAGCACAGGTTCACATGTTTGAGCTGAAAATTTACCTTAATAGTTCTCACAGCCATGCATTTACACATCAATTCCACGCCAACTGCTCTGGGATAATACTAATACATACGTGTTTATTATACGGAATTATGTACTATATAAGTGTTAGTTGTTGGAACTGCCCCTGAGGCACTCTTATTTAGGTTTTCTTTTGATGCCTATCATTAGCTACAGCCTCCCTTTTTGGAATGTATTCAGCCTAAATCATCGTCATATATTGTTGATAAGAACCAGTTTTTCATGGAAATAGAGCATATGTTTGACAGTTTTGTATGCCTGTTTTCAGGTCTTTGAACTACTTGAAGAGGACCGGTATTTTCCTGCCTTCAAAAAAAGTCCTGTTTATGTTAAGCTTTTGGCTGAATTGGATCTGCTGAAGAACCCTGAGGATGGTGTGGACACCAATTTGCTGCACCCGGAAGATGGTAGGTAGTTCCAAGGCAAAGGGAGAAACCTAACAAAAGCATACATGTGTATGTATGGACTGTCTGCATTCCTAGCTTTTCTTGTAGTGTACTTACGTACTTGATGTCTTATGGATAGAGTTTTCAGCTGTTTGGCTTTAGCTGTAATAATATTACGTATATTTGGTCTTGGTGTATAGTTAGGTTTTCAACTGTGAACGAGGACGTATACGCACACATTACGTAGAATTGCATGTATACCTAGTATGGGACTCAGATGGAGAGTGCATGGTCGCTTGCTTTGGAGGCCCTTTACGTATCAGTTTCATTTAGAGGCTAACAATTAAATTAAGCATTGAGGGTAGTTTGCTTCGACTGAAAATTATTTGCTTTGATGTCTGTTATTGGGAATGGGGACTATCTGTTAGGGTAAATCTCCAAGAACAGGGAACAGGACTAAAACTTTTTTCCATTGACTGTTCAAGACAGTGCTGCATATCTTACTTGGAATTTCCTCTGCTTTGAATAAAAAATAAGAACCTCCTACACTGTATGTATTCAAAGGAATCCAATGTTTACAATTTGTTTAACCATTTTTGACGTAATACTTTCAAATATAATCAGCCACAAAGTCATAGTTTCCGTTATTGTACAAACTTGTGTTTTAAGAATGTTTAGTCTATACTGTGCCGCTAGCTTGCCTTTCGTGTGACGATTAATTCTGAACTAATCATCAGTTTGCTGACTAATCTTTCTATTTAATTTCGTAACAGTAATTGCTTGTTGTAATTTTGTGCCGTTATATTAAGTAAATGCATTTATTTATTTACTTTATGTTATTCATTAATTTTTGTTTTACATTTTTAAATTCTAGCCTCTACCTTGAATAATGAAGTTAAGGCTGGTAAGAGCTTCAGTTAATTTATTGGTTGCAGTTGAATTATTTTCTTTATTTCTTCATGGTGGTGGCATTTAGTTTTCATTGAGTTTGTTTTGATAGTTGCTTACTTCTAGCATTACCTAGGCCGCCAAAAGTTCTTTCGAGAGAAAACTGGTTGAGGCTGAAAGTGTTTATTACTCATTTTGCACTCGACTTTGCCAAGATAAGTTTTCGATGTTGAGAAATGCTTCAAAATTTTTTCGGTTCCGGAGAGGTTGCCAGGGCCTGAATTCCGCGGAAGTGGTGCTCGAGTTTCGGTTTTCAATTTGTAAGATTTGCCTTACAGGATGGTGGGGAGAGGTAGATGTCGGAGTACATGCCACAATTATTTATCCTAATTCACAATTATTTACCTTTATTCCTGACAGCTTTTTCCTTATCTTCGCCCAAATTTTTATTTTGTTAATGGTTTCCTGTATTTTTCGTTTTCACGATGAATGACTGCATGGCACATGAGTATGTTGTTTGCATGCAGCATTTAATTGCTATTACAAGATACTTGCTTAACGTTTGATATTGAATCAGTGATTGAAATGACGTAATGAAGTGTTGGAAACTATTGATATTTTATAATTGTATCTCGTGCTTTTGATTGTGTTTCAGCACTGGACTTGGTCTCCATTTGCTCCAGCTCTTCTACAGAGGTAACTGTACGCCACTTCTGTTTATCTTCTTTGTGATGGAATGTGTTCTGCGATATTCACTGAGCGGACGTTTCTGGCTTAGCTGTCTCGCCTATGTGTGGGGGTTAAGCTTCAAAAGACCTCAGTTGTAAAGTGAATGCAGGTAACGTATACCATTTTTTGCTATGAGTACTATTCTTATTTCAGTTTTCTGATGGGTTGGCTTCTGCCAGCAACGAAGACCTGCGTCTCAATGCAACAATTGCTCATATTAGTACGTTATGTTTTGGATGTAGACTGATCTAAATAAGATTGCCTTTTGAATTTTCTTTTTCTGTCTTCTTTCTATTCGAGTGTTCAGTATGCAAGCTAGAGTTGTTGAACTTTTCGCTTTCCAAACGTTGACACAATGGTGACGAAGCGTAGTGTGTTAAATCTCTGAACTCTGAAAAGGTTTAACTGTTTTATCATTTGAACTGTTGCAGCGGTCAGCAGGGAAGGAAATAAGGCATTTGCTGTCTACTTTATCCAAGTTACCAAGGAGACAGAGTCTGGCGACATTGTGTCTAGTTGGAATGTCCTTCGACGTTATTCCGACTTCTTCGAGCTTCATCATTATGTTGAACAGAAGGTTGGTTTGGCTTTGACTCACGGAGCCAAAGTTCATTGACATCCGTGGCTAATCTTCTGTTTAATTACTTACATAGCATTGTCAGGAATTAACGTCCCTATGTTTGTTTACTGGCATTTTTTAGTGGGGGGGGGGGGGGGGGGGGTGGGCCCCCCAACTTTTGGCAGCCCCCCCCCACTTTCATCCCCCCACTTTTCGGCAAGCCCCCCCCCACTTTTTTGGGCTAAAATTAGGTTTTTGAGGTCAAATTTTCAAAAATTTTCTCAATTTTTAGCTAATTTATGGACTCATAAGTTAATTTTAAGCTTAAAAACAGCGATTTTTTTGTGTTTTTACCTAAAAAATGCTAATTTTTCGCTAAAAATTTTGGTATTTTATACCTTGGACTCGCCCCCCCCCCCACTTTTTGGAAGCCCCCCCCCACTTTCAAAACCCTAAAAAATGCTAGGTTTAGCACCTCGTCATTAATTTCCGTTTAATAAAATATGTCTCGTTTGGCACTCTAGTTGGCTTGAACTTTGACACTGAAAATGTCTGAATATCAGTTAATTCATGCTGTATTAATGTTGTTGTGTTCTGAAATATCATTAATTCTTTATTTAGCATTGTCCAGTCCTAGATTAGATAGGCTTGTTTTTTGTTTAGTTTCCTACTCTCTGCAATTTATCCTTTCCTGGGAAGCGAACGTTCAACAATCTCAATAGAGACTTTCTGGAGAAACGCAGAAAGGCCCTGAACTCTTATCTCAAAGTACATTTTTCGCTTAGTTATTTAATTTTTTCTAATGCGTTTTTAATGCAGGTTTTTGTACAGCATTTGTACAGATTGTATACCTTCGTGCATTATAATCAGCAATTAATTTTGATGTTGGTAGAGTTTCAACATCTCCACTTTTTTATTGACTTTTGGTTCCTATTTTTGTAGGCTCTTTTAAATCCGGAATTGTTCAAGAAGTACAAGGGCCTTGAACAGGTTGTGTCCAGCTTTCTTGCCAAAGGAAACAAAAGTCGCTCTCTTTATGCTAGAAAGGTGAACAGATTTTTGCCTGACGAACTAAATATTTTGCATCTATAAAGGTGCATTCATAGTGACTGACGCAAGCAGAGGCGCGTAAGCGTCTGCATGCGTTCGTAAGCACGGATTCGTTACAACTGATTTTAAACATCTAAAACGGCATGTTACAATCTGAGGCCTCGACGTGCATCGACGCACGTCGACGCGCGTCTCTATGCGTTCGCGACTATGAATGAATGCACCTTAATACTGTTGTATTTGCTAATTAATTTTGTTGTATTAATGTTCGTATACAACTTAATACTGTGATAATAATATAGTACTTTACTTAGTTTTCTAGAAATTTTATTTAGATTGATTCCTTCAGTTTTATGAATCCAATATTGACGGGTGTAAAGTCAGTGGGTACTGCTGTCGTGAATGCTCCGGACACTTTTGTGGACGGAGTATTCAAAATGGGAGATGGTTTGGGACGAGTAACCAAGTCTATGTTTGGCGTAAGTGGCTTTAGTTGTCAATAATTGTCTTCGTAGGTCTTAGCAGTCGTATACTCTTATTAATTATAATTCATTTTTTGATTCAAATTGTATTACTAAATACTGGACGTTCGTTGTTGCCTTGACTTCTCACCCTATCTGCTGTGCTGCTATAAACTTTATTGCGAACCCCTTTCACGAACTTGTCATTGCATTTTGTCTTTGCATAGCAGCATTGTGACAGTCTCTGAAAGCTTTACATAAGAAAAAGGAAACTTACTTTCTCTGTAAATATCGTTGTAGTTTTGTAGCAAAAGTATTATCAAGAGTCCATAATTTATTCCCTTATATTATAGAAGAAGAGTAAGCCACTAGAGGGCTTCTCTTCTTGGCATTGCGTAACGGTGCTCCGACCACAATACGCGAATGTTCCCCCGTTTGGTGGGGGGGTCGACAAGCATACCCCCTCCCCATTTGGTGGGGGGGTATGCAAAAGGGGTCCCCGTTTGGTGGGGGGGGTATGCAAAAGGGGTGGGGAGTCAACGGTATGCAACGGGGAGGGGGTCTCTGCAATCTGATTGGCTGTTGGCTACCCCCCCCCACCAAACGGGGACCTCTTTTCTGCTACCCCCCATCAAACGGAGGGGGGGTATGCTTTGTCGAAGAGAGCTACCCCCCCCCCCCCCACCAAACGGGGGAACATTCGCGTATTGTGGTCGGAGCACCGTTACGCAATGCCAAGAAGAGGAGCCCTCTAGTGGCTTACTCTTCTTCTTATATATAGTGCAATTATGCACTCTTGGTATTATCATTTTGGTTCTTACTAATCTTCTTTTTCTCTCTCTGTTTAGGCAATGTCACTGTCCAGTGGTCCAGAGGGACCCGAGCGGACTCGAAATCGTTCCGGTGACAATCGACACCTGCTGAGCGGTGATTCTGTGTCCAGTGGGGGCCGTCCCAGTCTGACGCCCTCTGCCAGTACGGGTCGTATCAGCTCCAGCAGCCCGATGCTGTCCTCTTCGGACAGTGGCTCGGCCGTCTCTGGGATCCCTGGTGCGGGCGGGGGTCGGGTCGGTGCGGGCGTTGTGGATGTGGACAATCCGGTCTCTGAAAACATTCCTCTGCGAATTCTTCTCCTGCTGATGGATGAAGTGTTCAATCTGGGTCAACGAAATCAGTGGTTTCGTCGACGTCTCATGAACTTTCTGCAGGGCATTATACGGGCCACAGTGGGCAATAATATCAACAAGTACGCACTGAACTGAATTGTGTGTGTGGATTAGGTGTTAAATCCTACTGGTGTATCAGAAATTTATGCAGTTTGACTTTGAAATATTGTCTATTATGTTCATAAAGAGTAAGGGTGATTGAATTTGGTAGTTAGAACAATATTTGCTAATTGAGGATTTACTTGCATTGGATTTTGTATGTTGAATTTGTGCAAAGAATAAGCGCTCTTTATTCATGAAACACATACATAGTAGCCACTGTCGTTTTATAACTTGTTGAATGGTGAGAAGACTCTGTTGTTATAGGTTGTAGTTAAAAACCCAGATAAATCGTTATGAACGCTAGAAAGTGTTTTCTGATTTTAGGAAAATTGTTGATTTTGTGGCATGGTTAACCAGTGAACAGCAGGTGGCCGTCTATCTCAAGGCGTTTAAGTTAGTAGCTTTGTATTGTTACCATACATTGTTTGTCCCCCCAGAGGGGTCCCTCACCCCCCAGATTCCGGATTTTTCCGGTCTTTTGGACAAAAAGATTTACCAATTTACCCCCCCCCCCCCAGACGTCCCCCTCATGCTCATGTCTGATTGTTACCTATAATTTATCTTAGAATTGTCATGTTTGGCCTGATTTAGTATACAGATGTCTCTGCGGTTATATTTGTTGTATGCTCATTGATTTTTCTTTGACATTTCATTAACTGAAACTTCAGCTTTGTAATTGTAGAAATTATTTCTGGCCGCATGGAACCTTAGCTGAACCGTTACCAGAACGCTCCAAGCCTATTCAAATTAGGACGCGAGTTGTGGCCAAGGCCAAGATGTTGGAAGCTTTACCCGGTGCGTTCCTAGATAAATTTAATTCTTTGTAATTAAATAAATTAAATTTTATTTAATTTAATAACAGGATTTAATTACTAATCCAATCTGTTCGTGGAGCCCATGTGTATATTTTCATTTATTTTCTCTGTTAGTTTTAGATGAGCTCAGACTGTTCATTGGTAATGAAACCACCCGGAACGGTGTTCTGATGGTCTTTGAATCCTTCCAAAATCCCCACCTGAATCGACGATTCTGTTACGTCCTCCTGGAACACTTACTCAAAACAATCTTTCCAGAAAATCGCTTGGCTCAAGTCTTCAAAAAATTGCACTCTAAATCTCCCAGATGTCAAGCTAGGCTACTTTAGCTTATGTGTGTCTCACTCTTCCAATACGTTCTGTATATATTATTTATAGTTTATACATATGTACGTATATTGCTTCACTTTTAGTTTTTAAATTGTGTATTTATATATTTGGTTGAATTTGATCTTCTGTTCGATTTGTGTTAAGGTGGTGATTCCCTTTGGTCACAAAAGTTTGCACCATTATTACTCGTTCATTACTTGGAGTTAAGAAGCCATTTTTATATCAAAATGTCGCTTGACATTTTCTCTTTTAATGCATACCATGAAAGTAATGTTGCTTTTTTAAAATTAGAAGAAGTATAATTTTCCAGATTTTTTGCAGACTCAAGTAAATTTTTTCGTGAGACATCGGTTATATCATTCGATACCTCCATCAAATAGCTGGGGACGATTTTTTTATTTATTGTGAAATCGCTCTTCGTTATAGAGAAATAAGCTGAAATGTGTGCGTAACCTGTATTTTGCCTACTTTTTCCAAATTTGTCAAGCGATTACTTTAGCTAGAAAGCAGTAATCGGGGCAACTAAAAAAACGACCCTGGGTATACAAGAACTCATTTGTTAAGTAGCAGCCCTCCAACTTGCATGGTGAATGCTCCACGATCTTTGGAAAAAAATTGGTCGTATGTTTGCAAAAACTACATTTTTCATGATAGCAGCCTACGGGATAGCTGTTGGAAGACGATCATCCATCGGATAATTTGCCCATGTGAGACCTTCAGATCGACGCCATTAGTTTGATTTTCCGGCTTGTGTAGTTCAAGAAACGATGGATTATTTGATTTCTGCAAAAATGACAAGTTTTCGACGCCAAAACAAGAAAATCGGCTATATCGGACGCTAGAGAAAAGATAGAAAGTTGCTTTAAAAAGCAAAAATGTGAAGCTCAACGAGGTCTTTCAAATGAATATAGTCATAACTGTATAGCTGCCGCCAAACTGTCAGAATTTTGGAAAAACCGCCCTGATCGGAAATCTCGAATTTTTGAATCGGAATTGCGCGGAGGGTGTTAGAACGCTAAAAGAATGTATTTCGGAAAGTTTTGCCAAATTTCATCCTGATTTGATCCGCCAAGGAACAATTTGTGCCCAAAAGGAATCACCACCTTAAATGAGTACTGTGGCGATAATGTATGTATGTAACACGTCAATTGGGGTATGACTATTCGCAGTCTAGTTAAAAGTGAGATATCAACAGTTGGGTTGCTACCGTCATTAAACGTGGGTTTACATTAGGGTTTAGGGGAATTCCCTTAATGTTAAGGATCTACCTATTAATTTTAGTGTTTTTGTCCAAAATTTCATACTTTTACCTAAAATAAATTGTCAAAATTTTTTAAAATTCGTTTTCGCCTAAAATAAACCGCCTAAATAAGCTAAATTATTCTGACATTTATTGCGCTTCATGTTTGGCGTATCTAGAATTGTGATCGTGTAGTGCATTTGGGCCCGGGTCGGCCCTGCCCAAAAATAAACGTTGCGGCCCGAACTGGGTGGGGCGGGGCTAATTGAGCCGTTACTACTATTGGTATAGTGCGTGTCAGGGAATTATTGATTTTTGAGAGGCTGCGGCTAGTGCCTGCCCTGTACTAAACTAATCTTTCTCACTGGCCGAGTCCCAAACCGAAGAATCAGTTCGGCTCGAGAAATTTCTTGCCGACACAACGTACCTAGGTGTATCCAAGAGTTTATAATAGGAAGAGTAGGACACTCAGCCCTTCCTAATGTTTTAAGCTTGCAATATGCTCGAAACATTAAGGCCAAAATCTCGGGGGGGCTTCTTAGCGTGTAAACATAGCACGCTGACATTTTTCAAAAACGGGCGTTTTCGGTAAATTAAATACTATAACTTGAGCTAGGAAAGTCGTACAGCGATAATTTTTATATCATTATGTTGCGTAGAATGTGATCTTTTTAACGATATAAAAATTATGTAGTTCGGTTCTGGCTATCTCTTACAAATCCGGCAATAAGACATCCTTTCCACGGAAATTTTAGGAATTTCATCATTTCTTCAAAATGTGTTACGTCGTTGCCTTATTTGTAAGAGATAGCCAAAATCAAACTATATAATTTTTATATCATTAAAACGATCACATTCTACGCAACATAATGATATAAAAATTATCGCTGTACGACTTTCCTAGCTCAAGTTATAGTATTTAATTTACCGAAAACGCCCGTTTTTGAAAAATGTCAGCGTGCTATGTTTACACGCTAAGAAGCCCCCCCCTAGATTTTGGCCTTAATGTTTCGAGCATATTGCAAGCTTAAAACATTAGGAAGGGCTGAGTGTCCCACTCTTCCTATTATAAACTCTTGGTGTATCGTATAAAGTGTCGGCACATAACTTGACAAAACACTGCTAACAAGTCTGTTCTGTTAATTCACTTAGAGTGGTGTTTTGTGTGATTGTTAGTTCGTGATGTAGATGTTTACATAATAATGAAGTATTATTTTAATGATTTTGCTTGTACGTAGATTGTTTATTTTGTTTCCTCTGTTGAGATCCTTTAACGGATAGTTTCTGTAGTATTTTTCACTAAAGTGCACTCCATACACATCTGTGATTGGTTTATGCACAAAAGTATATATATTTGTCGGCTTACATGATTCGGTGTGCTTATTTGATTAACGGTGATAATAGTAATGTTTGTGTTTACCTGTATTATATTTACCGAAAACGTAATTCATTATAATTAAAGATGTCTTGTGTTATTTCGTCACAGACAGTACGATACAAATGGACCCCGTTATAGTGGAGGATTTATTTGTATATCACCTGATTGATTTCAGTATTTAGTCTTTTAGTTGTATAATAATATGACACTAAGCACTGCTATTAGCAGAGGAAAGCGCGTTATTCTCTACCCGCTTCCCCTCATTTAAATTTTTCCACTAAGCACGCTGAAGCTCTGTAAGAAATGAAACTGTCATTCAGCACCTGAGGCCCGAAAAATTCGGGCCTCGGGTGGGACTCGAACCATAGGACTTTCGGATTAACGCTCCACATGGCGGTAAAGTAATGCCGGGTAGGCAGCTTGTCTGACCATCGTCTGAACTTAAAACTTGGGCCGGTGAACATCACGTGTAACGGATCCAGGACTGTAGCAAAGTATAACATTATGTTACATGAGCATATGCCACAGTTCCGTTATCCTAACTGACTTCTAAGAAGACGTTTAGGAGCAGTGGGTCAATCAAAAATTCCTGGGATTTCAAAATAATTTCCTTGTGAGTTTACTCCTAGTTAAGCAGAATCTTAGCGTTGATTTGTTGGAGTTTAAATCAACTAACTTTATGCTGCCAAGCCGCACGGCCCAGCCCCTGTTCAGGTCAAGAACACAGCTTCTGAAAAATGAGCTGGAATTCTTTTCGAGAAGCTTCCCAATCACAGAGGTGTGGCCACAAGACTTGACTAATACTCTAGCCTGTAGGCACTTGTTTAGTTGATCTCAAATTAGCAAAGAAGTTTTGATGAAATTTAATTCGTAGGCAATTCAACTTGTACTTCGCAAGAGGGAGCATTGGGCAATATCTAGAGAATCGAGAATTGTTGTCTCGGTTTTTGCTTGGGTCGTCACAGAAAATGATTTTAAAGTCATTTTTGATGATGCTGTCGCAGTTTGTTTAGCTCGAAATACAAATAGGCTTCCATGTTAAGCTTACAACTTCATCTCATACTGTCCAAATAAAATTCTAATTGAGAAATTGTTTTTAGATTTGAAAATCTTAAGTAAAACACTACATCCTATCAAAAACCGTCCTCGAATATTTGTGAGCTTAATATAAGTCTTCCGAATGACATGGCAAGCTATACATGCAATAGATAGTTAATTAATCAGTTTGTAGTAAAACAAAAGTTATTCTTAGAGAAATCGTTGACACCATCCTCTGAGAGCATCGGTAACGGCAGACGCACTGTGATCATTTATCCCAAATGAACGAATCCATTCAAGAAAGAGATCCGGATCGCGCTCAAGGTCCAAATATTTGCCCAAAATTCGTGGTGCCTGAATTCAAAAGTTAGCAAATTAATTCATTTTTCGAAATATTTTCAAAAAATATGACAGGTGGAATTGTGCTACGGATGATTGATTGGCTCAGTGCCAAAACTTTTTAAACTTTCATAAATGTTATTAGAGCTGAACTGGACGTCCTCTAAATTTATTTAATTACTAAACCTGTTTATAATCAAAAAACTGTTTAGAAAGAAGCGGGTTGAGCATAACGCTTAAACCATGCATGAAAAGGCTCATAAACTGATCTTTCAGATCGATCAAAAGATTTCGCCCGCACAGGGACTCGAACCCTGGACCGTTAGGTTAAAAGCCTAACGCTCTACCGACTGAGCTACACGGGCCTTGCTGAACCTTAGGGCACTCGAAGAACGTGTTATTCAACACTGTATTCTGTGGTAATTTTGCTACATTAACCCAGTTATCACGTAATAAGCAGTATTGCGTGGCTATGGCAAAAATGTTTTAATCTTTTTGCAGATAATATACTTTCGAGTTCGATATGTATTATGTACTCTGATGATACTAAGCAGATGCAGTTTTTAGGCTGGGGCCCGTAGCATATATACATATAAAGTGATCAGTTGATTTGTGTTGCAGTTTCCGAGCAAAACTTTTGCTAGAGTCCACTGCTTTTGGAGCTTTTGGTACCACGTCGTAGCTGTTTGTTGAAGCGCTTAGTCGAAAAAACCATAAAAGTATTTAATTTATCCTCACTGACTCCTCAGTTAAAGGAAAATTTTGAACTCAAATGAGTGCGACTCACGGCGCCTGAGTGAGAAGTGAGACTATTTGCGCCTCAATGGGAGACTTGTGCTTGGGTGAGACTAACCATTTAGTTTTCCTGAAAATTAGCTCCAATTATGGCAGTGTAACTGACCTCTCCATATCCAGCTTGAATGAAGCGTTCACTGTAGACTTTTCCGATCCCTGGAACGTCGGACGCCTTCTTTCCGTCGATACTTTCTGATACAAATGTCTGGTGCTTTTGAGTTGTCGTTTCTGGTTGATTTGGCATTACTATGCTGGACAGTTAAACTGGTTTGTAGTCTGCTAAAATTTCAAGAGAAGAAAATGTAAACGCAAAAACAGAAGACTCAATTGTCTGCTTCCACCCGAATATTTTTTCTGCTAATGTTTCAGACCTCAAATGCTTTCTTGCAACTTACAAAAATCGTTACTTTTCTGAGGTTTGACTATAGAATAGCAAAACAAATGTTAATGCAAAACTACTGCGAGCAAGCTAATCCCAAGATAAAGCTATCCATTAGTGAAGTGAGTGACTCAAAGCTCAGCTCCAGCGAGAAAAAGTAGAGGTCTAGTGTCGTGTCAGATCAGAAAGCCATACGGTAGAGTGAAGCCTAAAGAATTAGTTGCTTCTATATCCCGGCTGAAAGAGTTGGGGGGGGGGGACACATTTCATGTGCTAATTCCAGAGACAGAATGAGAGAGAGAAAGCGAGAGAGCCAGGCTAGCCATGAAGAGAGGCTTGATTGATTCTACATCGGTCCAGCTCCTAAAGAAGCCTTCCCTTTCCAAACACACAGAGATATATATCGTCCCCCTCTTTCAGTGAGGAGGGTTCGAGTTGGGTCTAAGTCTATCTCCCTCTCCACTCCCAACTCGCCTCTACCTCTTTTCGATTTCCGTCCTTCTAGAGGGATCTGAGAGAGCTGGCAAATTAAATTTGCTATGCTCAGCACGCTTTTTTCGTGATCTGGATGTAAAGGCTTCTCATGTTTTCTCTGCTCCGTCAGAGTTTCTGCTTCTGGCCCGGACAGCTGCCACATTTTTCCTCATTTCTGTGGTCCAGATTTGTTTACCGTAATACCTTCATTAGACAGAACGTTCCTTTTTGATAGAAAACTTCTACTTCAATCTACTCAAACTGTACCTTAGATACTTCTTTTTTGATTGTTACATAAGCTTGCCCAACATCATTAGGGATTTACTCATTAGCTTAATAATTCAGATTTCAAATGAAAGCTTTTCTTCCATATATGTCTTGCAAACAGTTATATATTGTATGTACTCTTGATATTGTTTAGCTAAGACTTAGTATCGTTGTGTCTCATTTATCTTCAACTACATCCTGATCCTAATGAACTGAATTCTGCACTGTGCACTAGAAGAGTTCACTGTAGATGAGAATTGATACTGTCTTCGCTACACACAAGCCAGTTACAAAGCGCCTTTTCGCGGAAAAGTAGAGTAGAATAGAGTTAAAATTAACTCGTTTAACTCCACTCAAACTTGACTTATAAATCGTTCGTAAAACGTCCCTTAGGCACTGTATATAAATTATGAGCCGGCGCCCACATAGAGTGAGATAGTGAAGACACTGTATTGTATATCAATTGGCGATGAGGCCGGTTAGAAACTTCATCGACTCATGTTCAGGTTCCGGTTCTAAGAATCCTTCCGGTTCCGTTCCGGATGGGACCGAACACACTTCTATATACTCTCCTCCGTACCACATTTAAATCTTATTGTCTCTTAATTTAAGCACCTGCCCTACCTCCTAATTATATTCATGTTTCACAGGACTTACACATGAGTTGATCCATCTTGAGTCTCTTCATCGACAAATCAGCGAGCTGTAGCGTATTTGGTCACTCACGCACGGCGTGTTGAGGGATGCCTAAAGAAATTTATGTAAAACCGCAAAAAATTAAATTTGGCTTCAAAAATTATTTGATTTGAAATAAATTTTAATTCAAAAATATGATTTTATAAGTCCAATCTGTATACCCGGGCCTGATCTATGCCCAGTCACGCAAAGCAAATGTAACAGTAAAATATGTGCTGTTGCGTCTATGGCTGTGAGCTTACTTCTTTGATTCGTATTTTATTTTGTTATTTTCTGACTTGATTTATCTAATTTATACCTACAGCTTACAATCATGCCACGTAAACCAAGAAAGTTGCAATTCCTTCCTAGTCGAACGCCGCAACCAATGTCTGTTGACGTTTTCCCAAATGGATCTGTTCTGGTGGATTTCAATGGGAGAAGATTCGAAATCGGACCAAGACTTTGCACTGGTGGAAATGGAAGTATATATTTATGCAAGCCAGAATTAGCTCAAGTGGATCGTAAGTCAAAAGTTTTACATAATTGACTTAAACCGTGATGAATTTAGTGTGATTAAGCATACCGGATAGGCTGACACTGTCTGGGTGTCCTCGGATTATTGCGAAGGAGCTTCCAGCATTTCTACCAGCTACTCGCAGAGATGATCGCTCCAAGGTTGCTATGAAAGTTGAAATCGTGCATGGGTTTAATTTAAATTGTCTCCGTCTGATGCCATGACGGGCTTCTCTGTCTGTTAGAGCATGAACCAACTTTTATCCCCTGGGTCATTTGTATCTTTTTGAAGATGGAGGATTACTGCCGCAAATCAATTGAACTTGAACGTTAATGGATACACAGAGGCGAAACTTAGGGAGAGGTTCCGTTTCCGTCACAAATTTTCGCTTTTTGCCAAAAAACCGAAAACAACCGGAAACCATCTTTCCAGGGATGGTGAGTAGATTGGTGAGCTCCAGATAAGGGAGGAATCTCCTCCAAGCACATGTTGTACAGGATCTTGTCTCGATTGCCACGCCACCTCTCAAATTCTTAGAACTCGACCAATTGAGCTAAAATTTGGTAGGGATATGTTTTCGACCACGCTGAGTTCAATTATCGCAAAAAATTTTTCGATTTCGCGAAATTGGGTTTTTTCGATTCGCAAAAGAGGAAAAGGTAAACTGAAATTTTTTGTTTTCGATACTGATGAAAAGATATACATAGGAGTTTTCACTCTCGCAGAACAAGAATCTGCAGTATATTTTTCATTCAGATTTTCGTTAGCTTCAGTTTTGAGAAATCGATGTTCAAAAACTTGTGGTCTATATTCATCCTGTTAGATGTCAGCTTGTCAGAAAATTTCTACTATTTTTTGCTAATTTTGCCAGTTCTGTAAGCTCATGTGAATGTACAGATAATAAGCTTTAAAACGATGTATAAAGCTCTTTGCAACTCCCAAAATTGCGAAAGTTATAGCGTTTCGAAAAAACACCACAAAAGCACTGCACAAAAGGATACTACCACCTTAAGATGTAACTGAGTTAATCAAAAGCTGAATGGCATCCAGAAATCAGAAATCTATATATACAACTTTGTTATCACACTCAAAGAAATAATTTTCGACTTCCTTTTTTCTCCCCTTGCGAGTCTAAAATATCCAATTCGCGATGTCGCGAAATTTTGCGATAATTGAACTCCTCGTTGTCGAAAACACATCCATACCAAATTTTAGCCTTGTTGAAGAAGTTTTCAGAATTTGAGGGGTGAGGGAATAGTCGAGACAAGAACATGTATCATGGTTTTAACTTTTAACCCCTCTACTTCCAGTATTTTTGGAGGCCCACCGTTAACAAGTCAACAAGCTAGCAAACTTTGCTGAAAAATTGTCATTGTAATGATTTACTTGAAACTCCTAAAATGTTGAAAACAACGAAAAATTGCGAATATGGACATTTTGGGAATTTTCCAAGTAAAAAACTTTGGAGGAGGGAAGGTACTAAGGTATTGTAGCGCTTCTACCAGGGCAGGTGGACCAAGAAGAAACAGAGGACAAGCCCGAACGGGAGGCGTCAGGCACCTTCGTACCCACGAAACCAGGACCAGAAGAGAGAAGGGAAGAGGGAGGTTCAGCTTTTTACTCACCATTGAAAGTAAAGAATTGGCCCAGCCGGGTTTCAAACCACGGCCCTGTGGTGTGGTTGATTAGCATGTCTGCTCCGAAGTCAGAAGGCCGTGGTTCGAAACCCGGCTGGGCCAATTCTTTGCTTTCAAGGGTGAGTGAAAAGCTGAACCTCCCTCTTTCCTGCTCTCTTCTAGGTCCTGGTTTCGTGGGTACAAGGGTGCCTGACGCCTCCCGTTCGGGCTTGTCCTCGGTTTCTACTTGGTCCACCAGCCCTGGTAGAAGCGCTACAGTATCATGCCTTACATTTCAGGCGTATACAAAAAATTTTCCAAGATTTAAACCTTCCCCCCAGACAAAATTTCTAGCGATATTTTACTGGAAAAATGAAAACTGGAATGGTCCAGGTCCATTTTCCTTCTGGAAAATTTGAAAACTGCTTCTTGAAAACTGAAAACTTCTGAAAAAAAGTTTGCAAACTATCTGGCAGAGTAGCTGAGTAAGTTTGCTTGAAACAACTAACGATTTTGCTTCTGTTGAAAATAAGGCAAGTTTTATAATAAAGATCTTTCCCCTTTTCGCGCCAGTGCATTACATAGCTACTAGCTAGCACGTGACATAGGCAAGGCAGACGCACAAACAGAACAAGATAGGATCAATATGTTGTCAAGCTAGAGCTAGAACGCTGGGCTGGAAACAAGAATACAAGGCAGTTCTACTACAGTCAATACATAGGTTCCGTAGTGTAGTGGTTATCACATCCGCTTTACACGCGGAAGGTCCTCGGTTCGATCCCGGGCGGAACCAAAACTTTTGTTATTCATTTTCAATAAAATTTTATATGATCAACAATGGAAGAAGTTGTGGGTCTGGGTAAAAGCCAGCCCAGCCCCCAGCCCCAGCCTCCAGCCCCGATGGGTAAAACCCGGCCTCCAGCCTCCAGCCCCTTGGGTAAAGTCCAGCCCCGACTGCCAGCCCCATTGGGTAAAACCCGGCCCAGCCCCAAGGGTAAAACCCAGCCACGTTTTCCAGCTCCCTTTTTCCAGCCCCTGTTTTCCACCCCCAATTTTCCTGGCCACGTTTTCCAGCCCCTGTTTTCCAGCACCTGGGGCTGGGGTTATGTTTATCCCAGCCAGCAGTATGTCCCGGTCCATGTATTAATTCCATTAACCTGGACCCGTTCCTGAGAGCAAGCACAGATAAGTCGGGTCCCGACCAGTACCTTATTTCCCCGGTTAGCCAAAATCCAAATTAAAATATGAAATACTTAACACACAACACAAGACATAAACACTTCTGTGCTAGTGTCATTCAACGACCCTGTGAAGCGAAACCGGCCCAGGCCCACTGTAGCCCGGCCGGCCGCATATTTCTAATCTGTGTAACTGGAATACGCATTCTAAAATGTGTAGCGTAAATACGCAAGCGCTTTGAAAGTGTGTGCTTGGAATACGCAGCATACTTCTAGTGTTTCATTGTATGCAATTATATGCTTCATAACTTTACATACCCATTATATACTATTATATGCTGCATGTAAATATATACGTTATACACATGATAGTAAGAAATATACGAAATAATATATCTGTAATCCGTAGCATTGATGGTCGTTATAGAATAAAATTTGGAAAATAGTTTCGAGTGTTAATAAGCTCAAATGTTTCTGAATTAGGCAAAATTTTTTCATATTTCAATTTTTTACCTTATACACATATATATACAAAAATAGACGAAGCGAAGATAGCATACGGAAGCTGCTACAACTATATTATATCTGGATCCAAGAAACTTACATATTTATTTGTTTACATAATATAGAATTTCAAATTTTTTTGTAAAACTTGGGAAACACACACTTTCGAATACGGTAAACAATAATCCTTCCCTTCCCCAAATTTTTAAGCAAAATATCACCCCCAGGATCTATCTTTCTCAAAATTTAATCAGTTTAGCTAAAATTTTGCGTGGATGCATCGCATGTCTTTTCCGATATATTGGTAACTAAATTTTTTAAATTAAAATTTTTGAAAAGGTTTGAAGTCGTAAGCTTCCGAATCAAGGATCAAGGAGAACTAATGTTATCATCTCTAATTTTGTTGAAAGCTTGGATATCATGGTTTTGGAGACCCACAGCACGAATATGGCATCTTATTTACATTATTAGGTATACTCTTACATCTCAAGCCTAAAACTTTCCTTTCCTACCGAACTGACCAAGAGCTGAATCGAAAAAACTTCAGATTCGTGTTCGGCGAGTCAGAAAGCTTACAAACTTAAATTTGCAAAATTATATTCAAAACATTTTTGATTCTCCTTGCATTCTCATTAGAAAACTGAAAAATTTAAAATATTGAAACGTCAAAGATTTGTCACTGTTTATTTTATTATTTTGAAATGTATTCGAACGCATTCATATAAAGTTTGCGTAAAGTTGGCCATTTTTTGTGAAGGTTATCTAAAATCTATTTTCAGTGAAAATTTGAGGGAGAGTTTGCTGAGTTGATCCCACATTACCATTATGTCTAGGATCTAGTTGTAATTCAATTAAATTTAAAATTCAAGAAACTGGGTTAGTATCCAGAGTTCATTTGCTGAAAAGAATAAACAATTAAACACCTCTTCTTAAATAGATTAAAATTAACTAATTGTAGGTAACAGCTCAATACTATTTTGCTAATCTTATTCTATAACGACTGTCAATGCTGCAGATGCCTTACAGATATATTATTTCAGATATTTCTTTTAAATCACGTGCATAACGTATTTAATAGCATATATATAATAGCATATAATAGCATATAATGTGATACTAAACGTATGCTGCGTATTCCAAGCACACACTTTCAAAGCGCTTGCGTATTTACGCTACACATTTTAGAATGCGTATTCCAGTTACACAGAATAGAAATATGCCGGCCGGCCGGTCCAACTAAAGCCCAGTTTACCCACCAAACTTTCGCCAAACCAAACGCTGACCAAACTCAAGTTTGGTGAAAACAGTTTGGCAAACTGTCCTTTTACACGAGCAAACATTGGTTTGTCAAACGTTTGCCAAACTAGTGCCAAACTTTTGAAGGGAACTAATTAGATAGCGTTTAAAATAGGCGCCAGTTTGTGACGTTTTATGTTTTAAAACCAAACATTTTAGTGTGCTCATAGTCATAAGTGTGGCGGATGCGGATGGGATTTCCCTCTCTTTCCCCTATAATTGTAATAGAAATTCGAACAGTGTAAAAGCTAAACGGAATATAAGTGGAAGTATAGTGGAATAACAAATATAGTGAAAGTACAAGTTAAAAAAACCACAAGGCTATGGCCCAACTAAAGTAAAACGTATTGATGAAGTTTACATTGCTCCTAACATGGTCATGTGTTGCAATCTGATTGGCTGTTTTCACCAAACCTCTGCTAAAAGTTTGGTCCTACACCAAACTCGGTTTGACAGTTTGGTGGAAGTTTGGTCAAAGTTTAGAGCGGTTTGGTGCTCATTTACACGGCCAAATCTTCACCAAACTTGAGGTTGGTCAGAGTTTGGTTTGGCTAAAGTTTGGTGGTGTAAACTGGGCTTAAAAGTGCCTTCACCGGCCGGATTGCTTGTGACAGTTTCACAGAATTGGAGCCTTAAAATCTTCGAAAGTATATATTAAATATTTCACATTTTAACTTTTGTTTTGGCTAACCGGACAATTACCGGTCGGGACCCCACTATTTACTGCTTGCTGTCAGAAACTGGTCCAGATGAATGGAATTTATATGGGCCGTTTCATGCTGCTGGCTGGGAAAAACCTAATAACCCAGGAGCTGGAAAACGGGGCTGAAAAATGTTGGCTGGGTTATACCACATGGGCTGGAAAATGGGGGCTGTGTTTTACCCTTGGGGCTGGAAAATGGGGGTTGGGTTTTACCCTTGGGGCTGGGCTGGATTTTACCTAGGAGGGCTGGAGGCTGGAGGGTTGGATTTTACCCATCGGGGCTGGAGGCTGGGGCTGGGGGCTGGGCTGGGTTTTACCAGCACCCGAAATTTTAACATGAAATTATCAAGAGTATTATACCAAGAGCATGCACAATTTATTATTCAGAAGAAGAGAAAGCCTCTACCGGACCGGATTCTCTTCTTGGCACTGCGTAACCGTTCTCCGACCACAATAAGCGAATGTTCCTTCGTTTGGGGGGTCCCAACGTTGTTACATGTGCTTGTAATTTCTTAACTGTGTTTCTAAGTTTTTAAGTTTACCTTATGTTGTGATAAAAAATTAAGCCACAAACACATCTATTCGAGAGTGAGACTCTGCAGTTCCCTACGGCAGTGAGTAAGCATTACTGAAAGGATAGAAGCAGTTGGTACCAACCAACCAATATAGCAATTTAAGTATAGTTCTATTACAAACTGATCTGTGCATAATATACCTACACCACATTTGGGTTGGGAAACGCGAGTTAACCAATAGCTTACAATGTGGGATTTGGCTCAAAACAAAATATAGAGCTCTGGGGCCGATGTTATAAAAATGGGGTTAAGGCTCACGCGGGTTAAGACCATTTTGGGGTTGACCCCGAAATTTTTGGGTTAGGTTAACCCATGGGGTTAACCCTGTATTATAGAGCATTTTTCGGGTTTGGTTAAGTTAACCCGGTTGTCCTATGAGCTAACTCCGATTTTAACCCCAATTAGCTCATGCAATCAACTATCAGCTAGCAAGGATTTAACCCGGTTGTTTTTGGGGTTAACCCTAAACCTAACCATGCGTCTGAACTAAGCAGTGCAACTAGGAGTACGCAGGTCAAAATGTGGCGTACGCTACGGACGCTGCAGCGTACTTTCGCGTACGCTAAGTTATTTTTAGCGTACTTCAGCAGGTTTTAGCGTACGAAAAGTTGGATACGCACTGCTAAGTTCAGGAATTAAAGCTTGACCCTAGCTAAGCTGCATCGTCAACGGGGGAGGTCGGGCGGCGTGGGGGGGGGGGGTTGTAGGTGCAGGCATGGCTGGGCAAAGAATCTGGGAGGCGGCAGGCGGGGTGTTCGGCTCGAGAGGGGGATCCCGAAAAATTGCCAAAACCTCCCAAATTTTTGATTTTTTACCGAGGGGATTTGGGGCATAGTTTCCTTTGGGGGGGGGCATCCATCCATAGGTGTGTTAGGGGGGGGTACCCCTCCCCCAAAATGAAGGGGTCGCCGACCCCCCCCCCCCTAAAAATTTTTTCCTACCCCTCCCCCCAAATGGATTTTTTCAGACCCCTCCCCCTAAAAATTTTCTAACCCCTACCTAAATTTTTGAAAACTTTTAGCTAAAAATTAGAATTTTTTCCAAAAAATTCCAAAAATTAGCGAAAAATTGCTAGAATTCGCTTAATTAAGCTAAAAATCGTTAAAAATTGCTGTAAATTTAGAAAATTTTCCAATTTTTTAACGAAAAACCAATTTTTCGCCGACCCGACCCCCCCCCCTCGAAAATTTTTCTTACCTCTCCCCCAAATCGACTTTTCGCGACCCCCCCACCCCCTTTTTTCGCCAAACCCCCTCCCTACTTTTTTCTGAACCCCCACCCCCAACTTTTTTCGCCAGCCACACCTATGGGGGCATCCCCCCCATTTTTGACCCAAAAAGGTAGCTAATTTTTCGAAAAATGGTCATTTTTGAAAAATTTTTCTAAAATTTTGACCTAAAATCGCTTTAACCCGGTGCAAAAACGCCTACAACGCAGTTTAAGAACAAGCCTTATTTTGATGAAAAAAGGGCTAAATTGCAGAAAATTTTGCTTTGGTCATTTTTCGACATTTCTGAGGGGGGGTTGGGTGGGGGGCGGACATGGGGGGCGGGGGGTATCCCCCCATCACATTTCGGAGTTCGGCCAAGATTTACCCCCCCCCCCCAGCCCCAGACCCAAAGTTCCAGGGAAACTATGGCTTGGCGGTCAAACTCTGGGGAGGGGAGGGGGCCCCCGCGCCAATATTTGTCGTCTGGGGCCACCCCCAACACAGCTGTGGGGACTGGGGAGTTGTATATAGCTATAGGTGCAATTGGGGGGTATATACCCCAAACCCCTCCCCGCCATTTTTCCAAACCAACCCCAAAAATTTTTGGGCCCCCCCCCGCCAAGAAATCCTTTTTTTGGAGAAAACAGAATCATAGTGTCAACTACAAACTTTTCCCAATATTTTCTTGATTTTTTCCGGATTTCTGCAAAAATCGGAAAAATATCGGAATTATCCCAATTTTATCCGATATTTTCTAACTTGGAAAAAACCGGAATAATTTCGAAAAAACCGGAAAAGGTAGGAAAAATATCGGAAAAAGATCGAAATAATGGAAAGGAACAAAAATCGGAAAAATCTCCGGAAAAAATTGTGTAAAAAATCGGAAAAGTTGCACAAAAAAATCGGAATAGTTATATGCCGAATAAAATCAGAAAAATGTAGTTCTGGTTTTTTCCGAAAAAGGATTTCCTGTACGCGCATAAGGTGTAATTCGGGGGGGGGGTTCTCGCTCTCCCTCACCCCTGCCATTTTTCCAAACAAATTTTTGGGGGGCCCCTTTTTGTACAACTTTTCCGATTTTAATCCGATTTTTGTCGCAATCTTTTCTGATTTTTTCTGGGGATTTTCCCGTCTTTTGTGCAACTTTTCCATTCAGATATTTTTCCGATGTTTTCCTTCCAGACATTTCTCAGACATTTTCCGTTGTTTTTCAGACATTTTTCCGATATTTTCCAGACATTTTCCCTTATTTTCACGATATTTTTCGAAAGTTTTTCTGTGATTTCCCGGGCATTTTTCCAAATTTTCCCCAACATTTTCTTGGGCTTTTCTCGCCATCTGCATGCGCCTCGCCTTTTATACACATATATACATATACAAGTCAAGCCCAAGCGGGGAAAACCCACTTTCAAATTTTAGGCCAGAACTTTTTACTGGTTTGAGATATTGAACAGCTAACTATACAGGCAAGGCAGCTAGGCTAAGCTTAACACCTCTGCAGGGTGCGCCGTTAGTGAGAACAATTGTCCCAAACTGGCGGGGAAAACCCCAACCCAAAAAACTCAGATCTATATATATATAATTGTAAAAAATTACAGAAAATTTATTCCGATTTTTTTCTGACATCCAAAAAATGGGAAAATATCGGGAAAATTATACATATATACATATGTACGTATATACATTATATATACATATATACATAGGTGTAACGGAGATTTGGTTTGGGGGGCCCCCTCCCCCGGAATTTTGGGGGGTTGCCCTTTTTAGACACCCCCCCAAACCCCCGCACGACCCTCCCAAACCTCCCCCAAAAAAATTTTCTCTTTTTATTTCAAAAATCGCATTTTCAGCCATAAAGTCCATAAAGCCGTCAAAAACGTGTATTTCTCGCAATAATAACAGTTTAAGCCAAAAATTTGGATTTTTTTGAAAAATTTTGCAGAATTTACCCTAAAAATACCCAATTTTTGGCCAATTTTTTGCGCCTTCGGAGCGACTAGCCCCCCCCCCCCGCAGTTGGGGGGAGGGGGGGCGGTGGCCCCCAAAAATTTTTGGGGGGTTTGTAAAATTGGCGGGGGGGGGTTACCCCCCCCCAATTACACCTATGCATATATATAATTATATAATCAGCCTTTGTTTTTGTGTTTCAGGATGCAAATCTAATTTGTGGAATTTAGCGGCTTTAACACATGCATCTATTTCTATTTTGTGTCATGCAGTGTTGTTTTCTAAAACTGCAAGAGTACACTTGTACTTTTTTCTAAATATTGCAGCTTTAGAAAATTTTTTGCATGAGCTAAAAAGCCGTGACATTCATAATTATCAAACTCTGACATCCTGAAGAATCGCATCAATCCAAGTTTTATTGGGTATGTGATATTACTTTTTAAAATAAATATATACAAGTAACAAAAATGCTCCGCACAAAAGGGGATAATATGTGTGTTGGGCCTATGTCTGTCGTTTAAATTCCGGTTGAGAAAGCAAGTATATAAATCCGACACATCAAGTTTGGGTGGGTGGTTCTATGGCGAAAGCTGTTCAGTTCGATGCGGGCCTTCATTTGACTCGAAATTTGACCACTTTTGAAAATTTTAATTTTTGACCCAAAATCGCCTATGTCCCCACCCCACCCCACCACAGGCCTCTACAGCCACTTTAGATACGCACGTCTTTGACAAAAGTTGCTCAGTTCGATGCGGGCTTTCACTTGTACCAAATTTGACCACTTTTGAAAATTTTAATTTTTGACCCAAAATCGCCTAAGTCCCCACCCCACCCCACCAGACCTCTACAGACTATGTGTGTGTGTATATACGTATATATACGTATGTATACTATTCTAAATCCTTTAATTCAATAGTAATAATGCGTTGACTCAAACTTTCATTTAGACTAGATTTTGCATATTGTATAATATCTCTATCATTTGCCAGGCGAGCAGGAAGGGTGGGCTATACATATTTTTTCGCCCACTTTGCCGGTGATGTTTTATCCACCATCCCCCCGTCCACTATACAGCACGCTAGCGGAGACTGACTCGCTACTTGCTCGCGTTTCTACTGTTTCACAGTGTGCTCTGCTCTTTGCCATAACTTTTTCATGGATTTCATTTCATAGAGCAAGGAGCTATAGTAAAGTGTACATTGAAAATTTTCTGTTACATGGTTTAATAAAAACCGTTGACTTAACTTTGAAACTTAACTTAACGACGACGCGGGCACAAGAGTACGTAGCTTCTAACCGGGACTGTACTTACTTGTAAACTCTCGTACTGCACTTCCTATATCTTTTGCTCTAGGTCCTGTCGTTTTGAAACTAGGATTTTGCATGTTGGAAGAAAAGGTTAGCAGCGACAAAACAACGAGTTATACACGAAAATTTATACACATACCCAATATTCGTCTGAATCCCAGCATGAGAGTAGCAGCAGTTGACGTAGGCTTAATGCGAAACGAAGGCAAATATGCTTACATTTATGCCACAGAATAATAGAACCTGCCTCAGCCGTCGAACTAAAATACACGACAAGTGCTGAACCAGGAATACAGTCTGTAGCAAGGTGTGAATTAAATTGATATCAGACGTCCGTTATGCTAAAATATGAAAACAAATATATCACTATCACTGAACTTATTTTAGGGACTGTTTCTTAATCTTTGCCTTGGGGCTCCCCCTAAAAGTCCGATGGATAAAGAATGTGGGGGTGTTGTTAGTGTTTTAATCTATTTGCAGGCAATTTTTTCAGACAATTTTTGAAAAATTGCCAAAAAATTTGCAAAAATTTGGCATTTTTTCTCTTGTTTGGACCCCATTTTAGGGGGGAGGGGGGGGTCTGACTGAGCTTGGCTGGGGGGGGGAGTAGTCGAAGTCGGGTATGGGGGTCTGGCCTTCTCGTGGGGGGGGGGTCCCACAGGGGGTGGTAAACTGTAGCCTGGTACACCTATGAATTTAGCGAAAATTTTTATTTGAAGCTCGAAATGTGTGGAAGCTAAAGAAAAGCGACCAGTTCAGGCTTCAAAAGAAGTGTCTTTGCTTTTCCGCATACTTTTTCTTAAAACTTTGAAGAAAAGTTTTTTACCCCCTCCCCCAAATTCGATTTTTCCTGACCCTACACCACTGACGAACACAAACGTGGAAAGCATTGCATAGGTGTAACGGAGGTTTAGGGTGGGGAGCCCCCTCCCCCGGAATTTTGGGGGGCCCCTTTTTAGACTCCCAACGACCCCCCCCCAAATCTCCCCCAAAAAGTTTTTTCTATTTTTATGCCAAAAATAGCACTTTCAGCCATTGCAGTGTTTCGCATTTTCAGCCATTGCTGCTGCCATAAAACGTTCCATTAAAAAGTAATTTTGACATTAGACAGGGGTTTTAAACTCGAAAACTTGATGGCCAACATGTTGCTGAGTCCAGAATAAGGTCAATATTGAGTCTAGAAATCCATGAAACCCGTTATAAAAGTGTATTTCTCGCGATAATAAATACTTTAAACAAAAATTTGGACTTTTTTGAAAAATGTTGCAAAATTTACCCAAAAGTACCTACGCCGTCGGCGCGACTACCCCCTCCCCCCCCCGCGGGCCCAAAAATTTCTGGTGGGGTTTGGAAAAATAGCTGTGGGGGGGGTTTACCCCCCCCCATAGGTGTAACGGAGATTTGGGGTGGGGGAGGCTCCCCCCCCCAACATTTTCTGGGGGCCCCCTCTGGCGACCCCCCCCAACCCTCCCCCAAAAAAATTTTTCATTTTTTATGCCAAAAATCGCATTTTCAGCCGTTTCTAATGATGAAAAACATCTAACCATAAAGTAATTTTAACATTAGACAGTGGTTTTAAACTCAAAAACTTGATTGCCAACATGTTTCCAAGTCCAAAATAAGGTCAATATTGAGACATAGGATCCATAATACAGTTAAAAACGTGTATTTCTCATAATAATAAACAGTTCAAGACAAAAATTTCGATATTTTTGAAAATTTTTTCAAATTTTTCCCTAAAAATAGCCAATTTTTGGCCATTTTTCGCGCCTTCGGCGCGACTCCCCCCCCCCCCCCTCTTCGGGGGGGGGACGTCCCCCCCCCCAAAAGTTTTGGTGGAGGGTTGGAAAAAGGCTTGGGGGGGGGCTACCCCACCCAACCCCCCCCCCCACCTTACACCTATGACCCCCCCTTCCCTTCACTCCTATGGTGGAAAGGCACAGCTCCCCACCCTCCCATTAGTATTAAAGCCAGTAAAGTTAGCTACTAACGAAAACTTCATAATTTTCAATTTTAGCAATTAACCAAATTTTGAAGTTATCAGCAAAAATTAGACTTGTTATTTCCCAACTTGAATTAGCCACTACGTGAACCGTAAGGAAATATTTTATTTCATCTTTAAACTTTTTATCTCTTCTGTCTTATATAGCTACCTTCTAGCTGCACATCTGAACCTGTCAGCGAATTTTCAAATAATTGTACGCTATTATAGTTTGAAGTACGCTAAAAACGAAAGCTAGTACGCTGAAGTACGCAGCAATGTTGATATCGTACGCAGGTTACTTGACTGCGTACTTCTCCAAGCACTGTTAACTTCAAAACGGTACCTAACCCTAACCCCATTAGCTAAACCCGGGCTTTGCTGACCCCATTTTTATAACATTGGGTTAGGGTTAATAACCCGGTTTCTAGCCCGGGTTAGCTATTTAACCGGGTTAAATCGCTTTATAACATCGGCCCCTGGAGAGTTAGTAGTTGGTGCACTTTGCTGTCTCCAGACTGCGCCAGAGTTATTGCCAATTAGCTGACGAGGCAACTAAAAAAACTGAAGTGGAAAATGAATGCAAAGTAAAAACATAAGTAAGTACGGAAACTGAAAAGGGATATGAAATAGTGGGATTAAAGAAAGCTGTAGAAGATAACAGCACTACTAAACTGAAATTGCAAATACTCATAACAATAACAAATATTGAAATTGAAAGTTGAATATATATAATGGGAGGGATCTTGTGCGTTGTTCCTCCCACCCGGCCCTACTACTAATTCTTTGACCAAAAACTTTCAATTTTGTATAGGTGCACACTGGAGGCTGATGAAATCAAAAATTAAAAATGTTACAATTTAGAAATTTTTTAAAATTTTAAATTTTAGTTTGGTAAGGGGGACCAACTACCAGCAATGGGAACCGAAAAATGTTTTGAACAAAAACTTGCTGAAAGCTTGCTTGCATACAGGGGTTTTCAGGTTCGCTGAGTACGAATCTGAAATCCGTTTTTCGATTTACCTTTAAGTCAAGAAACTTCAAATTTAGGGCTGGGGGAAGCGCAAAAGATCCGAATAATTGAGTTTCTGTGGCTGGGATAGTTAGTTCGCGATAGATAAATTTCCAGTTACCAAATACCAATATAAAAGTCTTTTGAACCTCCCGTAGCGCAGTGGTTTCTTACTGCGCTACAAGTGAAGGATCATGTCAAGCCAGCTTGAACAAAAACTAAGCTCTATATAGCACCGTACTTCAAATATCCCTCCTGGGCAATTTACCGAGATAGTCAAGGGGTGGCCTGCTGCTTGGTGGAGCTACCACAGCACCTTCATTACGGTGGACGTAATGGACGTACTGATAGCCTTGTAGAACACATGGGGTAATTGCTATTGCAATTATTCAGTGTCAGCATCCCCCTTCCCTCAAAAATGCATACGTTCTAACCTGGCACTACCCCTAACCGTAGCACCGACTGGGGTGAGGTGGCTGTAAAAAGTCTTGCGGCCCTAATTAAGCATTAAGCCTGTGATTGCATTGACAGCAAAATTGTCTTTTTCAGATTTTAATGATGGTGATGGTAGCTATAGTTTCTCTGACGCAAGCTAAATAGCAATGGCAACTCAATCAAAAATTGACATAATTTGTCTTAATATATATGAATAAGTTCTCCAGGTTATCTCTCCTATCGAGACCTAAGATTAGGCTTGTATAATTGAGCTTGAATTTATTAAAAAATTTATAATCTACTCTACCTAGGCAAAGTAAATTCATAGCAAAATCTTAAATATAAATAACGCCAAAACAATGTTTAAATCGGTGATTTCTGTTTATGCAATGTTTAGAAACATTATTGTCAATTCACGGAGTTCGTACATTCACCTCATACTAGCAAAACAGCTTACTTTTCTGACACACTAGTTAAATATATACCGTCGATCTTTACACGGCTAGGGAATGCTTATTGTGTATTATATATAAATTTTTGAAGTTTATTGCCTTTCATTCTAGAATATCCTTACGTGGTGAAATTGGAGCCTACCAAGAATGGTTCACTCTTTCAAGAATCCGTAACATATCAACGAATTCTGAAAAGACCTTTAATCGAGAAATGGTGTGCTAGTAAAGGCTTCCCGTCGTTGGCCGTTCCTGAAGCTATCAGCTTCGGCAAACACCAGCAGAACGATAAAGCCTATCGTTTTCTGGTTCAGAAAAGACTGGGCCCTTCTCTGGCGTCGGTCCTTCAAAAACGAACACCGAAGCGACTTACAACTGCTGAAATTTTGGATGTAGCAAAGCAGTGTGTAAGAGTTTGTCAGTTCCTAAACAGTCACGGATACGCTCATGGGGATATTAAAGGAGATAACATTCTGCTTAAAACGGACACAGAAGTCGACTTTCACGACTGCTGTTTAATTGATTATGGCCTTGCTACCAGAGTAGCCTCTATTTCACCGCTTACAGTACAACCCGAGCTTGCTCATGAAGGTACAAAAGAATTTTGTAGTATGGATGCTCATGCCGGATATCCGCCGACCTTTAGGGGTGATTTACAGTCACTTGGCTTCAATATGGTATACTGGAGTACCGGCTCACTGCCTTGGCTACAGACTAAAGACCCCGCAACTATTATGAAAGAAAAGGAAACCTTTACGTCCGATCTAGAAAACAGCCTCAATTCTGTGGAAGACGAAGCCCTAAGACAGGTTTTGCAACAGCTATTTTTGTACGTGCTCAGTCTAGAACCACAGGAAGACCCCGATTACGGAAAAATTATTGGATTTCTGGATCCAACACCTGAAGCAACTCCACAACCGAAACGCAAACGGAAACGTGGACAACCCAACTATGCTGGAGCAAAACGTAGAAAACGTGCTCAATAAAAACATCGTAATTGAAGCTAGGCACTGTTGCTTTTATTAGCTGTTTCTCTATAAACAACCTAACCTAGCAGATATAAAATAAAACGCAACTGTTTAGTTATTTTTACTGACAACTGACTAGACTTTACGCGGTAAAACCTGACAAAGAATTGATAATTTTATCAGTCAATGGAATATTTAATATTCGAGATTTCTTATTGTCCGTATCAGAGACTTCCAAATCGATTGTGGCATTGCTTCTGTCTGTATCAGGTCCAACACTGTTTAGATTGCTGATCAGCTTCACATGAGATCCTGACGTAATTAGTTTTCGCTCATGAGCTGCAGCTAGTTTATTCACTACACGCCTTTCCACCTAAAATAAAAAAGTAAAAATTCAGCGACTGTAAGTACAAGAACTTTGAACGCTCCGTGCTTTCTCTTGACTGCTAATACAATAATTAATAATATACTATTGTACTACCACATTCTATAATGGTTCTGCGTTATCTAAATTAGTTTTAGCGAGATTTAGGCGGCAGGCCGTCGTCGTTGTACTTCTGTTGTGTAAAAAACCAAAATGTTACCTAGACGAGGCGGACTACGATATTGTCTTCGAACAAAAGACATTGACCTAAACTTCTATACCTCATGCTTTATGGAGCGAGCACCATATCTAACATTATAGCCATCTGCCAGTACATCTAGCACCATACGATCCCATTCAAGAGTGATACTGTGAACTCTTTGGGCCTAGAATAAGAAAACAACCGATTAACGAAGCGAAACCCCGATTAATTAAACACATTTATCAGCTTAGTTCTTTTCTAACAGGTAATAGGACTAAATCAAGTTTAGACGAGCTCACAAATTTACCGATCGTAAAGATTAATTAATCGTGACTTAAATATTAATTAATGGGTTAATTAACTCGGGCAAGTTCAACTAAATGCTGCAATCTTGACCAATTCCTGAAAATTCTGGGCTACGGCGGGAGCTAAGTCCTTCCCATCAAAATACTCTATGTTTAGAGTCAGGGTTTTTTTTGCGTCCAGAAGTGCGTCTGGACGCAAAGTTTCTTATCTTGACGCAACGAAATTTTAACGGGACGCAAGCTAGACGCAACACTATTTCGGGGGAAAATTCACTTTTGTAAGAGTGAAAACTTTAAATGTTTCCAGTACCAATTTTTCCATTTTTTCCAAAAATTTTCTCGGTTTCTGGGGGGCTCCGCCCCCCAGACCCCCTGGTGTTTTCCGCTATGTCATCGAATGCCAATGCTTTGTAATGTGTCAGTACTTGTTGAATTATTAGTTGAGTTATCTACCTGTATCGATACATTACAGGTCAAAGCCCATTATTAATAAAATTTGTCGCCGTAGCCGAATACCCAAATTTTTGGAATCATGTAATGTAATGAGGTTCATACAATTGCATTAGCACAGTTTTTAAAGTCTAAATTTTGTTCTTGACTGGATTTTCAAAACATTTTCAGCTTCTGAGGGTTAATCCCTTAATTACCAAATGTCAACCAGAGCATCCAATTTTTGGTTTGGTTCATTTAAAGCATTCTAGCGCAGTCATCGAAAAACGTTTGTCCTTAAGAAATTCAGGCATTAAAGGGTTAATCAATCGTATTCTAGTGATGTTTCAGGCACTGAAACTGAAACTGAAACTAGGTTTCAGTTTTAGTCACTGAAACTGAAACTATTTTTTGAAACGAAACGAAACGGTTTTGAGCTTCGATTCTGTTAGTACTCCTGCAGAGGAGGCTGAATAAACATCAAATTGTACTTTATGTCAACTCACAAGGCTGGAAACCGTTAATGTTAATGTGACCTGAAACTGAATTGTGAACTGAACTGAACTGTGACGAATTTTTCCGTAATCGCAAAAAATTTTCTCAACTTCTGGGGGACTCCGCCCCCCAGACCCCCCGTCGTGTATATAGGGCATATTTCACATATTTTGTAATCGTGCATTACTTCTCAGTAGCATCACCGTTCTAAGTAATTTTTCACTCGATTAAATTATGTTTCACTAAAGAAATAATCGACATTTTTATAAAGAATACAATTTTTGCATATAAAACACGCTAAAACAATAATTTTACTAGGACGCAAAATTTCGTAACGGGACGCAACTTAAAATTAGCTGGACGCAAGGTTGACGCAAATCCGAAAACCAAAAAAAACCCTGTTTAGAGTTATCTCAAACAAACATAGTAAAAAATAGTATTTAGCATTAACAGTGTCCGAAACATTATCAAACCTTTTCCTTCCAGAACAGCAATTCTTTGGTTACCAGCTGGATAAGCTCAGATCTGGAGAAAGGCAAGAAATAAACCATTTCATTGATACGCCCCAGAAATTCATCACGTCGGAAATGCCTCTGAAATAAATACAGCAATCTGACTTCTTTTTCATTATACGTATGTACAGAATGATCATACAACTATTATTACACCGAAACTGTCACTGAAGTAATGAACTGAAATCTGTAGCCAAAGAATTGGAATACACAATTCAGTAAGAGTTATTCAGTGAGAGAGCATCACTACTTCTCCCAAAAGGGAAGAGGATGACACTCCCAGAGACTTGATATGGCAAGGCGTAAAATTGGACCAACTGATAAGAGTTGATAGACAACCGAGACAGTTGACACAGAGTGCTACCTTGCTAGCAACAAGAGTTTATAATACCAAGAGTAAGACACTCAGCTCTTCCTTATAGAATAAGCTTGCAAGATGCTCGAAACATTAAGGCCAAAATCTCGGGGGGGCTTCTCAGCGTGTAAGCATACAACGCTGACATTTTTCAAAAACGGGCGTTTTCGACAAATTAAATACTATAACTTGAGCTAGGAAAATCGTACAGCAATAATTTTTATATCATTATGTTGCGTAGAACAAGATCTTTTTAACGATATAAAAATTATGTAGTTCGGTTCAGCTAGTCTCTTACAAAACTGGCAATAAAACATCCTTTCCACGAAAATTCCAGGAATTTCATCTTTTCTTCAAAATACCGTACGTTGTTGCTGTATTTGTGCAAGATTGACTGACCCGAACTACATAATTTTTATATCGTTAAAAAGATCTTGTTCTACGCAACATAATGATATAAAAATTATTACGGTACGATTTTCCTAGCTCAAGTTATAGTATTTAATTTGTCGAAAAAGACCGTTTTTGAAAAATGTCAGCGTTGTATGTTTACACGCTGAGAAGCCCCCCCGAGATTTCGGCCTTAATGTGTCGAGCATCTCACAAGCTTATTCTATTAGGAAGAGCTGAGTGTCTTACTCTTGGTATTATAAACTCTTGCTAGCAACTTAATTCACAAACAATTAAAACAGGACATCTTCAGCTACTTCAATCTCAAGAGTCTACGTAAACATTAACGGTAGACTTCACCAGCTTCTCGGGTTTAGCCATGTTGGAGCTACCAATAACTTTTCTCGACCTAGTCCCCAGCTATTCTTGAGGTGCTATGATTCAGCACCACTTGAGTTTAACTCAAGAATTACAAACCTCGAGACTTTTTTAAAATTAACCTTGCAAATTTTGCGCACTCATTCATAAATAAACCTTGAGCTATTATTCTCGAGTTTAAATTTCAAGAAGAACTAGCTCGAGATCAGCTCAGTGTTTAGCCCAAACTTTTTTCCACACTAAAGGTTACAAGTCGCCTTTGAAGACCGAGACTGATCTGACATACCGCACCTTGAGTATTGGCTCTACAATATGCTCTTTAAACTTCCTGGACACTTCAACGTTATTGTCGGACGGAGCTCCATTGGCTAGAACATAAAAGAGAAAATCAATAATAACCTAATCAAACCTAAATCTGCACTTGCGTTTGAAAAGCAAAAATTCTAAGCTTTTAGTGAGAATTAAAATACACTAGCAAAAATTAAAAATACCTACTCATCTTCTCTTTGCTTCTCCTGGCAGCTTCCTCTCTCAGTTGAACTCCGTATTCAGCAATTTCTTCGGAAGCCAGGTTGGAGGTCATAATGAAAATTGCATTCTTGCACTCAACTGTTTTTCCTTGACCATCAGTTAGGCGACCCTGGAACAAATTTAGTTATAAATTAATAGTAAAATTTCAGAAAACTCGTCTCAAAATACCACCCGATTTTGATAACAATACGTAGAGCAGAATAGCATTTTAACGTCTTTTAGGGCAGAACAGTTAACTTCTGCAACAATAACTGTTGTAGCAGACAAGAACAAAAATTCAAAAATTCAATACTTCTAATTTCTTCTAATACCTCGTCAAATAACTGGAGCATAATCGTCAATATATCAGGATGGGCTTTCTCGACTTCATCAAAAAGCACTACTGCATTCGGATTTTCCTTTAACTGTTTTGTCAACTGGCCTCCCTCATCGTGCCCAATATAGCCGGGAGGAGAGCCAATAAATTTGGCCACCTGAAACCGAAGTAATACTACAGGCAATATAATTAATATAAAATACCAAAGAACATGAACAACAAGAGGGTTAAAGATGCTAGGAGGTCCATGGTGAAAAGCAATTAATGGCAACACATTACGCATTATTTGAAGAAGAAAATAATCTTTTATTACGTAGTAATATTAGGTAAATGACACCCTACTTCATGCTTTTCCTGATATTCAGACATATCAATTCGAATAAAGCCGCCCTTTTTGGCATCCTTGTGAAGATATCGAGCAATCTGTTTGGCCAGTTCTGTTTTACCAATTCCACTGGATCCAAGAAACAGAAACACCAATGGATGATCCTCGTCATACCATCCGCTTTCTTTTCGTCTGATGGCTGAAAACAATTAAAGCTTCTTTACAAATACACCACAAATGGAAAACAATCAAAAATGGTTCATATCGGGGAAGCTATCTGCACAACTTGTAACTTCCTACTGACAAAATAAATTTGAAGGAGAATTCTAGATAACTATTGCGCCTAATTTCAGTAAAGTTTTTGAAATTTTTAAAACTGAGGAAACGTAAAAAAGTATCCTAAATAAACACTTCAGAGCGGACTTATGAGAATATTTAGGCGCATCCTAAGAGTAGGCTAATAAGATGTTTCAAAAGAATTCCCTAGAAATTTGGACTGAAATCCTCCTAAACTTAGGAGAAAGGTTAGGAGCACTGGTCCCCGCCCCTAGTTAGGAGAATGTTTCGAAAAGGCTTTCACCTGCTTAGCTGGCTAAGAAGACCGATTCAAGACCGCTCCGAAGCCGCTTAGGAGTATCTTTAAGAGCACATCCCTGGTTTGAGGTTTCTGTCTAAAAATTAAAACTTCAGTGCTCAACGATCTCACAATTTAGAAAAGGAGAGAAACGAAGCCACTGGGAACGGACTGACCTGCAGCAACAGTCGTAATGGCCCCTTCCTGACCGATGATGTGCTCCTTAATCCGCTGCTCCAACGGGTACCTGCGTCGCTCCTCCGCTTCCTTTTCCTTCTTCAATTTGTCAAACTGTAAACAAAGATTCAAATAAATAATGTGCACAGAAAAGTACACCGAAAAAGGGAAAAAGCATCACAGTGCTGTTCGAAGGTTGATACGTAAATACTAACTTATACCTTGCCATACAACGTTCTATAGCAAACTTTGTTGAAAGTACATACTAAAATGCTATTACTACTAACTTGATTTGTATAGGATTCCAGGAAGCTTTTCACATTATTGTTTTCAGCGTAGTCGATGGCCAAATGGCCGGCATCATTTTCCAGCGTAGGATCCGCACCTTAAAGAAGACAACTGAAACGATACTGCAATATTGCAAAATCCTGAACATACATGAATCAAACGGACTGATAAACAAGATTTTTCGAAAAGCGCTAAACTGGGATTGGATCCAGCTATCACATTCACAGGAAGCATAGCAGCGTAAGAAGCTTTGGTACATACATAAACAACCTTCCAAATATCTAATCGTACAAATCTGGGAGAAATTTTCTAATATTCGGTTATGGCAGATGATGTCGAGCTGTATCCACAGACAATATACTGGACGCCCAACACTCAGATAACTCCCCAGATGGATCTAGCCAATCGCAACAGAAGAATTACTCTCAAAAATAGATCAGAGAATGTGTTCATCTTTCAGACAACAATGCCACATACATTACAACGTAGACTGCACTCAGTGAATCCTGTTTACGGCCTGCTAGCTCCAGGTATGCAAAATGGTATGCACCTGTGTTTTTTTTGCGAAAAAAACTGAGCTCTGCGTAAAGTTCCGCAAAAATTTTTGGCCTTGAGTAGAAATTTTCAGTTGTCTCAGATGAAAATTAAACGTGTTTCACATATTTTTTATATTTGAAGCAACATATTTGCACATATTTGAAGCAAATTTTCAAAAAATTTTTGCGCCTTCGGCGCGTATTTCTATACGTAGACACCTTTTAATCTTAGCCGAGTTAGAATGCATAGTGACAGCTATGCAATAAAGTTCTTTTAGCGTTGAAAAATTTGCCAAAGCATATTTTTTAAGAATGTTAGCCTTTTAGCAGTTTAGTTTGCTTATATTTTAGGATTTTACTGCCTGCCGAAACTAAACTTTTGAGAATTTCTACTAAGGATTTTCCTCTGGTTTACAAAATTTTCTCAGCTTCTGGGGGTTCCGCCCCCAGACCCCCGCTTGTCTCTTCACTATTAATTTTTATGTTGTATACATATTTATTTTTATTTATACTTAAAAACACATGCTTCGGCTTTAAAAAAATAGTTATTTCTTGGTTAATACTATGCCTTAAATGTTAAAGATGTGTTTAAATACACCCAAATTGCTAAAATTCATTAGTTTTTAAAAAACTAAAAAATAAGAATTTCGCAATTTTTTGCGAAATTCCGCAAAAAATTTTGGAGGACTGCGTAAATGTTCGCAAAAAGTTTCGACGAAAAAAAACACAGGTATGCACAAAGGAAAAACAAAGAAAATGCTGATGAAGTAGCTAAGTAATGTAAAGAGTGAAATAAGTACAGTAAGTACGTACGTACGTACGTAAAGTAAGTGTGTAAGTACAGTACGGTAAGCGTTTCTCAGTACAAACTGATGTTATTTTCATAGCATCCATAGCAAAGACACTCCAACAAAAAACAAGAAATCTGAGATGAAGTTAGCAGTTTATCAAATTTTAGAAACCCGTATAAGAATTCAACCCCGGTTCTAAAAATTCGAAGGAAAAACTAAGTTGGTGGCCGGCCACAATGAGCTCTTTAACCGTCGAGACACTCGCATACACCAGAGTTAGTAGCTTAGAGTAAACAAAAGTATCTTTTCTGCAGAACATCCAGCAAGATATGTGAAGTACGTTTGTTCCTAAGTGATAGAAAACCATTACCTGTAGTGTTCTTATTCAAGCTATTCAGCTGCACTACTATGTTTTAGAGTCAGTCTGCACAATTGACATCGAACGTGAGCCACGCATAGTTCACCACCACTCTCGACCAGAGCGGCAGACAATACACCTGAGGATGACCCCCGTACCTGAAGACTACGAAATGAAAAATCCTGTCCAGCTCCTAAACGAAGTACTGGGCGGACAAAATTTCGACTTTTTGACTGCATCAGACAGGCAAAAAATTTTGCATACTGCATGTGCCAGCTACTACAGAAAGGTATGTGATTTAGATAGAAAAGCCAGAAGGCTATTGAAGTTGACACAAGAAGGGCCGGTACCAAGCAAATTCTCTGAGACAGCAAAGCATGAGGTCTGGGGATTGAAACCCACTTCATCTTAAACAGACAAAAGGCCAGTTTTTATTTTTAAATATATAATTTCAGTGCAGATTCTACTAATGTCAAAAGCGTCTAGCTTATCTAGACATTAAGTAAATTCCTAAAATATATGAAGCTGCTTAATTTTAAGTTAAGCTAGGAACACATTTTTACGGGTTGTTCAACTTCTGGGGTTCTCAGCCTTCTACTCCCCAGCCATAGCAGCTTGTTGATTAAAGTCGAACCTTCTTACAAATTTTCATAATCCTGGACGGGAGTTTTTACTTCGCAAGGAAATTTTTGAGGTGGTCTGTAGGTATATATAAATTTATGTAGTTGAAGTTATTGAAGTTATTTGAAATTAGCCAAGTGATCCACAAATGACAAAACAAAGAAATGTAGTCTTGTGGGCTGTTTCAGATATTCAAAGACTTAGAAACGAGCGATACCTTCGAACTACGAAACTACAGCGTTCACTGTATCTGGATTTTTAATACGTCATACGGTATGAAAATTATTATAAACATTATGACGTTAATTAACATCATGGAAATCTGAGAGCGTTAGGTATATGTATAGAGCATCATTGTAAATCCAAAATTACTTAAAACTTAACAACCGTAGGTTAAGATGGAGGTCTGGAGGGGCGGAGGGTCCAAGCCCCCCCCTCTCTCCCGCCGCCAGACAGGACAAGGTCCAAGCCATTTCGAAGTCAGGGTCAAGACGTAAAAATACAAGATGTGAGCAGATGTGGCCGCTATAATAAGTTTTACACTATAATTTTAACAAATTTCGGTTTCGCTGGAATGTCTAGTAAATTATACTAACTGTCTTAAAAATTGACAAACTGTGGAAACTTTCTCCATGCGTTTATGAATTGTGATTTCGAAAAAAACCGCGAATAACTACTCTTAACGCCAATGGTGCAACAAATTAAATTATGCTCATCATACAGGCTCCCTCAAAAATTTCGTCCTGGATGATAGAAGACCCCAGAAATCTTTTGCAAAAGCCCACCGTCAGTCCTATGTTAAAGTATGGACAAACATGTTGACAAATACATAATAGTGTTGAGCACTTTCAAAGCTATGATGTATGTACTTGTGTAGACAGCGTCCGAACCAGACGAAGAAGTAGAAAAGACTCCGAAGACAAACACAAGCTCGTCAACAAATCTAAACATCGTGACAGAAGCTTTCCCATTACAGTCCGCCGAAAAAGGTGAGCGAAATTAGGAGGACGCCGTGAACGAAATTTTACGATGATGAGCTACTACCAAAAGCTACAGTAACCTAGGAAAAGCAAACTATCATTGCCCCAAACTGGTCTCCAAATTGACTGTACAACAGAAAGACAAACTTAAAGGCTGTCTGCATTTTCTATCTATGCGTATTTTCACTTTCAAATTTCAGCAAGAAGCCACAAAGGGTAGTGCTGACAGCCTACGAGCAACAGTCTCCGGAATCCAGTATCAGAGACGAAGAAATTGCCTTACAGATAGTCAACAAACAAGCAACGTCTGAGAATTATGAAGAAACGGAAAAACAGCAATCGCTCTGCAAACAAACAAAAAATTCCAAGACTAGGCCCTGTGTACTACAATAAGTAATAATGTATGTATGAGTGAAGAAAGTCCAGTTCTGACGAAACGCAGCTAAAATTTAACAAAACGTAAACGTAAAAAAGTCTCACACTGAAGGTGCTAATTCGTGAAAAAGATTCTGTTTACGTACGCAGGAGTTGCTCCTTGCCCAAATACACACGCAACATTGACCTGGCATTTTTAGTGGGGCGGGTGGGGCACACCACTTTTCGAAAGCCACCCACTTTTCGGCAAGCCCCCCCACTTTTTTTGGGGGTCGCCCAAACGTGTCGAAACATTAAGTTTTTGAGGTCAAATCTGCAAAAATTTTCTGAATTTTAGCTAATTTATGGACTAAGCTTAAAAACAGCGATTTATTTGTGTTTTTACCTAAAATGTGCTAACTTTTCACTAAAAAATTTTGTATTTTATACCTTGGACTCGTCCCCCCCACTTTTCGGAAGCCCTCCCCACTTCCCCCTTCCTTTCAATTCCCTAAAAAATGCCAGTAGACAACACTTTGTCAGTCAAAATTGACAGAACTCTATGAGACTGTCATTACCATGTTCAGCCAAGAGTTTGATAATTTCCACTTCATTTGCCAAAACAGCATAATGTAGAGCAGTGCATCCTCGATAGCTAGAGCTGGCTCTCAAACGATGATTAAAATCGCCCTCGCGAATGAACAGAACTGTAACATAAAAATAGGTGGGTGGATACACACAAAACATGATCTGCAGGGTTGGGCACTCAGAGATTTCACCGACACGGAGACTGGACAAGCCTCGGCTTTTGGGCGTAGTTTCTTACAGGTTTTGAGACTTAAGCGCTGTTTTAGGGGCATTACCACATAAACATACGGTTTCCCGACCTCGATAGTTAAGTTCTAAAAACATTGATCTAAGATTTTGATGTTTTCAAAACATTTGCGGCCTCGCTCCAGAACCGAGACTTTTCGATGGGCGAAATCGACTGACTGATTCGGCTTTTGGGCGAGACCGAGATTTTGCCATGCTCAGATCACCAAATTTTCAGAAAGTTCCCGGCTTCGCAGCAGATTTTTACTTATTTTTTGCCTTTTTGACCACTACTAGATCGGCGATGTTTATTTATGCTTTATTCTCGAGAAAACATTGTATAATATATACTACAAACATAGACTATTTTTAACATATTTTTAGAAAAATTTTCGCCCCCTCGGACTTTTAGGGAGCCCCAAGAATCCCTCCGAAGACGGGAGGAGAAGAGGGAGGGAAAGAAGAAGAGGAAAGAGGGTAAATTCATCAATGGCATTTGGATCGGCACCGGCTTCCAATAGTAATTCTTCACGATATAGGAGATCTTCAGGAGATTCTAAAATAAAAAATGAAAACAAGAAATAAAGCAAAGAAATTAGAATTGAGGATATTATTAGCTAATCGTAACTGAGTTTGAAAAATCGAAAATTAACAATCTTCAGCCTTATTTTGCACTGGTAAGCAACTATGCAAGAATTTTAAAGAATTTCGTTTTAAATTTTAAATTTTATTTAAAATTCTACAATTATTTACTCAAGTTAAACTCAATGCAGTGAAAGGTTTAACAAAACAACCATTGAAACAACTGAATAAAAAGTCCGGGACGAGAATCAAACCCTGATTAGCTGAACTGTAGCCGAAAACTTTATTTGTGTGTTAGCTTAATTTACAGATCTAAAACTCGGCGGCTCGACACCCGCCCTGGACACTTTTCTTCACATCTTTCAATCCTGATTTCAACCTTTCACAACTCAGCACTTTCTGGTTTAATACCTGCATGATAGAACAAGTAAATGTTTGTTTTATCGCTTGGATCCTTCCCAATTGCTCGAATAATTTGAACAGCAGGTGTGATACCAATTCCGCTACAGATTAAAACTAGTCCACATCCACAGCCATTCGGCTGGTATTCGTAGCCGCCACAGGGGCCGGATATATTCACTGATTGTGCTGTAACAGTAAGAAATGACATTAAAATTAAAAAGTTTTAAAATTTTTATTAAGGAAACGTTAACTAATGTAACACATACGGTATAATACGAAAATGGGAAAACAAAAACGATTCTTTTCAGTAATCCGATAGCAATATTTGCTATGATCACATTGACTAGATTTGGACAAATAGTTTTTATATTGTCTCCTACTTTTTGTACTTATCTATTTAACGTTTATTTCATATCAGTTAATTAATAATAAAGTTAGCCATACATACATAAACTGAGTTTCTTGAGCCCTTCGCTAAGCAGGCCTTGAGATTCATATTTCATGGCAACTGCCAAGATATCGGCGTCAGGCGGGGAAGTCGGTGACAGAAATCGTTTGCAAGATTGACCTATCAGGTTCGACACATCGATCTGAAAATTGGAAACGGTAGATCGAAAATTTACAGCTAGCAAGTAATTAGTACTATTTGATTTTTTCAGATTTATAAAACAGGCATGATGTATAGAGTAATTTAATATCACAAAGACGTTGTCAATAGCTGAAAACCGAAAGTCAACTTTTTGAGAAGCTGACTTGTTGACTTTTTAAGAAAGGAGTTAAGTGGAGTAAAATGAGTTAAGTCTAGTTAGATCCTTTTCATGGGATAAAGGTAAGCTTGAATGGAACATTTTAAACCTAAATGTGCAGGAGGGAAATATTCGGCAGGGGAGGAGGGGGGGGGGGTGAACCGGCAGCCGAAGGCAGCCGGAAAACTGGATTATTCCGGGTTTTTGCCCAAAAAAGCGGAATAATCCGGATTCTAGAAAGGGGTCAGCTCTAGGCCGGGGGGGGGGGGTGGAAACCCCCCTCCCTTCGAGCACATGTATGATTAGACCACACATTGCAGTGTCTAAGTAGTTTATTTACCTCTATATACTGGCCACAGCTAAGGGTTAGCTTTTGGCCGTTGGCTGGTTGAAAATGCAGCTCCTCAACATCTTTCAACAGAGCTTTTCTGTCGACCAGTTTGTATTCAATTTCTGTTCCTGTATTTTCTTGTTTAGGCGGGACGATGGGATTATGGAAGTCTTCCGTTTCTTCGTCTGTTTCAGGTGCTGCTGTTGTCGAAGCCTCCACTTCCGCCAGAAGCCGCATCGCCAAGGATTTTTTCTCCTCCTTTGTCAATCTTCGAACTTCATAATTCAGCATACGATGGTTTGATTTTTGACTCCTAAAATTGGAATAAAAACAAAGTCATTAAAGTCAACATTAAAGAAAATAAAAGTTAAGATAAATAAATCTACAGTGTTGAAGAATAAAGGCAAATTGTATTGCATAAGCGAGAGCATAGCTATAAACAAATCGATGGTTTCGAAAATCTTAGCAGGTGTACTAAAATACTTTTTCTACCGCCTTACAAGAAATCTTGTAAAATGGAGTTTATGAAAACCTGTGCATACCAGAAATCTACTGCAGACGGACCAAATAGGGCTACTTGGGCTGTCCACTGGCGCACAACTTCATTGCTGGGTCCCATAACCCAGGCCGCTTTCCCGTCCCTGATAAGTCTTTCAAGACCTAAAAATGAAAAAAACTGGTTCTAAGATGCTGGATCTGTCAACCAAATTCCAACATAACTGAAATTATTTCATCGATATTACGAAAAACAATACCTCGCTATTTTACTTTCCGCCCATTTTCTTCTTCTGTTAAGTTTTCCACAGTTTTGTGGAGGACGGATGATAAAGGAGCGTTTTGTATCTCAGTAGCGCTGGTCACTTGGTGTTCCGTTGAAAATTAGGTTTATCCCGGGAAATCTCAGTCCTGCCACAGGACATGGGGTGCAGGTGCTCATCCCCGGATTCTCAGCCGTAGAGCCAGGAGTGTCACCTCAAATGATGACTGCATCCGTGGAAGGAGCCCTTCCACACAGTTTCCTGTTACCTTCCCACCGTAGTGGTACCCATTTACCGACCAGTTAAGGATGGATAGCTGGGTTGGGTTAGATAGAGCCGGAATAGCTTTGTGGCCTCCGGGGATCGAACCACCGACCGTAAGATCGGAAGCTCTTACCAGCGCCTTAGACCACTCGGCCATCTCGACTCAATTGGAAATTGAAATTGGAAACCCGTTGAAAATTGGTTGTTTCCAACTTTCTAGAAGCTACGTACTTCATTACTGCTTTTATGGAAGACTGCAGGCAATATATATATGTGTAATAAAAATGGGAATTTAAGGATTAGGAACTTCAGATTAAAATAGGTTTCAGTTAGGAAATTCGTCAAAAATATGACTGAAAGCTTTAAGCCCACGAATAGGGGCGAACTTGCAATTATTGGGGAACTT
>JASAND010014364.1:0-55497 GCA_030248195.1 Trissonchulus latispiculum
GACAGACTTACTTGCTGACAAAGCTGAGTGGCAGGACCATCCTCCACGGATTCGGCGAATCTGCACCACGGCTGTTTCTCGCGGTGCAGAAGGCAAAAGGCATGACTAAAACAGTAACACAAGAAAACAGAAAATAGGTATGTAGAAGAACAATTCTAAAATAGGTATGTAGAAGAACTAAGCTATAAAAAAACAAAAAACACATCGTCCAAAAAGTCAGAAAATAATTCATCAGCAAATTATATAATTAAGACTTAAAGAAAGACGTTTTGGTATATACGACGAAATGAGTATGGACTGACAGACAATTCGTTTTAAACCTGACTTGTTCATAGGTTTTTTGGACGCAAGTTTTTTCCAAGCCTAACCATCTTATTAGCTTCAAAACAATTCTGGTAACACAATTTCCTACACATACAGCTTAAAATGAGAAAATTCATCACCCCCATAAACTTCCCACAAAATTTCGGACCTCATCCCTCCTAGGTTTTTTTCCAACGGTTTACCAGTCACAAGAGTAAGAGGAACCAAGAGTGTGACAAGTGCCACACCCCTAGTTATTAAGGCTGGGGATCAAGATCTGCACGATAACGGCTGGGACCTCGACACAAATTTGACGTCAGTGACTCCTCCCACAAATGAGTAACCTAGTACAAACCTTGTGTAAGGGATTAGGCATGTTTGTGTTGAAGCCAAAATCGTTCTATCAGCAGCTGGCCACTTTCGAGCTTCAACACAAACATACGTTAATGAGTGAGCATACACAAATTTGTACTAGGTATATACTCATTTGTAGGATGGGTCACCAGGTCTAATTTGTGTAGGGGGTCAGCCTGTTTTCAGCACATCGACGTCCCTGGCTTTAATAATAACACGAAGTGTGATGCTTGTCACACTCTTAGTTATTTTTAAGTTATGTACTCTTGGTCATTGCTAGGTTCTACGTAAATCGTTCTCACCCATGCGTCCTTGAAATAGATCACATTGGCCCCGGAACGGGCTGCAGCTCAACCATCAAACCAGACACGATCGTGAATCGCCTGTCGTTGTACTGGAATCGGTTCGCTGGTGCGGGACGGACGATCTTGTTCTGAACTGCCGAGATTCGACTCTAAACCAGACAGAAAAGGCACAATATTAGACTATTAGCACCAAATAGAAAATAGGACAATCTAACAGGCTAATCATGCGGTGCTGGAGGAAGATTTTTGATTGCACATTGCAGTTTAGTAGTGATTCAAAATTAGATCAATTTGGATCAATCAACATCACTCAATTAATCAACTGTTCTTTGACTTTTTGTCGTCATCTTTTTCAGTCACTCGTTGGGATGGGTTAGTCTGTTGTATTAGTCTCTCATATGATTTTTCTGCCCTTTCATGAAAATGTATTTCATTTTCATAGCAGAGATCTGTAAAATAAATTTCTCTCTGGTTAGTGTCTTCCTGACTTATGTACTGGTGATTTTTTTCAGATTTGAAAAAAGGAGATTCCCCCCCCCTTCGGGGGAAGGGGGAAATGGGGCTTCCGAAAAGTGGAGGGGTGAGGCCAAGGTATAAATTTATCTAAATTTTTAGCGAAAATTAGTATTTTTAAGGTAAAAACGCAAAAAAATTACTGTTTTAAGCTTAAAATGACGTTATTAGTCCATAAATTAGCGAAAAACTTGAGAAAATGTTTGAAAATGGACTCAAAAACTTAATTTTTCGACACTTTTGGGCGACCCCAAAAAAAGTTAGTGAGGCTCGCAGAAAAGAGGGGGGCCGAAAGTGGGGGCTCCGAAAAGTGGAGTGGAAACCAAAAAGTATGTGGGCCCCCCACTTCCCCCACTAAAAAATTCCAGACTAACCACCCTTGGAGACCGTGTAGACTCAGTTTTAGCCGGAGTCAAGGCATATCCTGCCACGTCAAAGTCGTGACGCTGTGTCAAGTCTAACGAAGCTTTGTCCAAATCGAGCTTTCTAAAACAAAAACAAAAATGAAAACACAATATTAATTATGTCACACACAATGCCTTTAGAACATTTTTCACAAGCTAACAGCTTGCTGTTAGAATGACGATTACATCTCCAGCATTGTATATACGTATATAATTACAAGAATAAAAATGCTCCGGTGGAGCATGAAAAATGCAATATGGGTGACATTCGGTTGTAAATGGACAGAGGACTAGGTTTTTTAAAACGTTAATATGGGAGGAGCAGGTTGTAAATGCCAGGAGGACTAGGTTAAAAGCGCACTAATATGGACCAGCTTCGCTGAACAACCCATATTCGCGAAAACTGTCCAGAGTTTCTATCGGCTGCTGCTTGCTATATATTGCTCTTGGCAGTTCTTCGGAAAATTATACGATTTGTCAGCATGGCCTGCAAGTATATGTGGTCGTGCTCCTTATTATACAACTTAATAATACACGTACATAATGTCAACTGCTTTTCGCATCAACTTAATACAAGATTCTTCGCTGACACTGCAGAAAAACACCTTGAACACCTTTCTACCAGAACTGCATTGTTTATTTGGAATATAGTCGGGGGGGGACATAAATAGTGAAGCAAGCCTCCAACTTTTTCTTCGTTTGGATTTGGATCGGTTTGAGTATACCGTCACGTACCGTGGGCAAATACCTATGCAATCGTATATTCAAACTTCTCGTACACCTCTCTCAGCTTTGGCAGTAACAGGATTTGTCCATGTTTTTATTACCCGCGAATCGGGGAAAAAACATGGTGCGGGGAAAAAACATGGCACGGATTTCTAGCAAGCAACCACTTAGAGTGGTTTAAAAGCGTTGTTTGAGCTGTTTTTAGCGTGCAAAACTACCAAGGCACCATTCTTGCGTCACAACAAGCTTAAAACCCGATTTTTTGGTCAAAATGCCAAATCCGCCGTACCTAACCTGTTTGGGCATGAAACCTGCTGGGAACTGGCCATAATATGCAGAAAATCGCTAGAAATAAGTTAGTTGTCTTAAAAATTGCAACGCAAACGTCAATGCCAAAGAAGGAGACTTACACGGCAAAAATTCTAATGCTATTCCGCTGTTGCCTGCAGAATTTCAGGCGATTGCAAGTTATCTGTAGTTAGTTATAGGCCGTGCTGTACTTCAGCAGCACTCTACTGCAGAGCAACCATATGCAAACTTTACTGTCGGTGAAGGAAACTCATACGGCACGATTTGCAATGCTCTGCCGCACTTGTGTGCAAAATGTCGGGCGATTGCAACTTACCTGTAGTTAGTTACAGGCCGTGCTGTACTTCTGCAGCACTCCAGTACAGCGCAACCACATAGTAACATCGTAATAAGTATACAAAACGTATCTATAATAGTTTGTCATGTCCTAAACAATCTGTATATATGCCGAATTTCAAATACCAGTGACGAATGAATAACTTGTTATCGACGGTGCTGTGTTTTAGGACAGCACAAACAGCACGGTGGAAGCTAGAGAGTGCACCAACTAACATAGCTACAGTTCCCCCTTACTACAGACACAATTAACACCAACTTTCATATGTTTAGCCGTTTACAGTAAGTCTACAGACAGCTGCTATGGTTGCTGCATAATAGTACAGCACGATAGCAGCACCGCACAGCGCTGCGACTATGCTCATCGTGTTCAGCGACCCCGATAACCGTTATATGCGTCCCACTATATGGCCCAAAACAGCATATTTAGGCATATTTTCGACTATTTTCTGTGGAGTTGGGACTTAGAAATTTTCCGAAAATGGCTATTTGGCGGGACCAACTTTGGGCCGGCCGCCAGAACGATCCTGCGACTATGCTCATCGTGCTCAGCGACCCCGATAACCCTTATATGCGTCCCACGAAATGGCCCAAAATAGCATATTTACGCCTATTTTTGACTATTTTCTTCGGAGTTGGGACTTAGAAATTTTTCCGAAAATGGCTATTTGGCCGGACCAAGTTTGGGCCTGCCGCCCGAACGATCCTGGCTAGATATCAAAAATCGCCCTCGTTAGGACATATAAACCCTTCCGTAGATCCTTATGCAACAAACCACGTCTCTCTAGCGTCTTCCCTGAGTCCTGTAGCTTTGACAAAAAATTTGCCATTTTTGACCATTTTAGCGCAAACTTTTGGCCGGCCGTACAGGTGCCCGGCCGGGCCGGACAGCGAAAAAATATCAAAAAGGTTCACTTTAGGGGTATACATATACGTTCAGAAAAACCAAACTTCACCTGCTGAAAATGCCCAGATCGTTCTAACACTGCGACAGCAAATTGCATTTTTCCAAGCGTGACTTACACGGAAAAAAAAACAAACGGACCTAACTTGCCCGGAAGCGAAAATTTTCAAAGTTGGAAATTTTGACCAAAACTTTTTTGCGACTTGCAGTACTCGTCGTGTAGATTCCAGCGATACCAAAATTGTCCAGTTTCGTTGAGTATTTAGCTGGCACGGAGCTCGAAAGGGTCTCCAAGGGCCGCACTGAGCCTTTTACACCCATATTATAGGCGAGCGCCAAATTCGACACGTACAAGTTTTTGCGCACATAGGTGTATATAATATATATAGGTGTAACGGAGATTTGGGGTGGAGGAGCCGGGCTCCCCCCAACTTTTTTTGGGGGGCCGTCTGGTGTAAGAGGGGGTGTCATTTTGGAGGGGAAGACCCCCCTACCACATCTATGCCTGAGGTGGGGCTTATTCTAGGGCTTCTTCCGTGGGGGGCATTCGAAACGGCTGAAAATGCGATTTTTGGCATAAAAAGAGAAAAAAGTTTTGTGGGTGGGTTGGGGTGGGGGAATAGGTGTAACGGAGAATTGGAGTGGGGGGCTTCCCCCAACTTTTTCAGGGAGGGGGAGTCTGCAGACCTCCTAACCCTCTACCAAAACTAGTAACTCTTGACAACCCCTAAGATACGCCTGGGCCCAGAAGAGTCACCCAGGGCCAAAAAGGGTGACTTTCTGCCCCCACCCCTCAGAGAAAAGAGAGAAACCAAAATTGGCAATTTTTCCACCAATTTTCCACTGGACTGCCCAAACTTTGTTTGTTTCAGGTTTCGACGTCTTTTCTATTTGGTGTATCACATGTCCGGGGATATCCCCCACAGCTCTGAGGCTAAGGGGGGCTCCCCTCCACCCTCTTCCCAAAATTCGTAAAATTTGGAGGTCACATTTTATCTTGACCTCCTGGCATGTGATACATAAAAACAGACGCCGTCGAAAACAGAAACAAACAGTCAAAGTTTGGGCAGATTTAGTGGAAAATTGGTGGACATATCGCCATTTTTGGTTTCTCTAAGGAGGGGGGAGGGCGAAAGTCACCCTTCTGGCCCTGGGTGGCTCTTCTGGGCCCAGGCGTACGTATCTTAGGGTTTGTCAAAAGTTATTTTTTAGCGAGAGGATTGGGGCGACTTCAGAACCCCCTCCCTGAAAATGTTGGGGGAGGAATCCATCCCAAATCTCCGTTACACCTATTCCCCCACCCCGACCCACCCGCAAAAGTTTTTCTCTTTTTATGCCAAAAATCGCATTTTCATCTGTTTCGAATGCCCCCCAAGGAAGAATCACTAGAATAAGCCCCACCCTAGGTGCACCTATGCCTACGCGTACACCCATAGGTGTAACGGAGATTTGGGATGGAGGAGCCGGGCTGCCCCCCCCCGTTACTCCTATTCCCCCACCCCAACCCTCCCGCAAAAAGTTTTTCTCTTTTTATGCCAAAAATCGCATTTTCATCTGTTTCGAATGCCCCCAAGGAAGAATCCCTAGAATAAGCCCCACCCTAGGTGCACCCATGCCTACGCGTACACCCATAGGTGTAACGGAGATTTGGGGTGGAGGAGCCGGGCTCCCCCTCGACTTTTTGGGGGGGCCGTTTGGAGACCCCCCGGACCCCCCAACCATAGGTGTAAGAGGGGGTGTCATTTTGGAGGGGAAGACCCCCTACCACATCTATGCCTAAGGTGGGGCTTATTCTGGGGATTCTTCCTTGCGGGGCATTCGAAACGGCTGAAAATGCGATTTTTGGCATAAAAAGAGGAAAAATTTTTGTGGGAGGGTTTGGGTGGGGGAATAGGTGTAACAGAGATTTGGAGCGGGGGGCTCCCCAAAACATTTTCAGGAACGGCACGACTATATACCCGGGGGGACGTCCCCCCCAAAAAGTTTTGGAGGAGGGTTGAAAAAAGGCTTGGGGTCTTCCCCCCAACCCCCCTTACACCTTCCCCCCATCCATCCCACCACCCCTGCCCATAAGTGTAATTGGGGGGCTTGGCTGGTAACCACCCCAGCCATTTTTCCAACCCCCCCCCCAGAAATTTTTGGGGCGCCAGGCCCCCCAACGGGCGGGGGGGGGGGAGAGCCCCCTCCCTGAACATGTTGGGGGAGACCCCCCCAAATCTCCGTTACTCCTATTCCCCCCGACCCCAACCCTCCCTCAAAAAGTTTTTCTCTTTTTATGCCAAAAATCGCATTTTCATCTGTTTCGAATGCCCCCAAGGAAGAATCCCTAGAATAAGCACCACCCTAGGTGCACCCATGCCTACGCGTACACCCATAGGTGTAACGGAGATTTGGGGTGGAGGAGCCGGGCGCCCCTCGACTTTTTGGGGGGGGGAGGCCGTTTGGAGACCCCCCGAACCCCCCAACCATCGGTGTAAGAGGGGGTGTCATTTTGGAGGGGAAGACCTCCTACCACATCTATACCTAAGGTGGGGCTTATTCTGGGGATTCTTCCTTGCGGGGCATTCGAAACGGCTGAAAATGCGATTTTTGGCATAAAAAGAGGAAAAATTTTTGTGGGAGGGTTTGGGTGGGGGAATAGGAGTAACAGAGATTTGGAGCGGGGGGCTCCCCAAAACATTTTCAGGAACGGCACGACTATATACCCGGGGGGACGTCCCCCCAAAAAGTTTTGGAGGAGGGTTGAAAAAAGGCTTGGGGTCTTCCCCCCAACCCCCCTTACACCTTCCCCCCATCCATCCCACCACCCCTGCCCATAAGTGTAATTGGGGGGCTTGGCTGGTAACCCGCCCCAGCCATTTTTCCAACCCCCCCCAGAAATTTTTGGGGCTCCAGGCCCCCTAACTGGCGGGGGGGGAGAGCCCCCCTCCCTGAACATGTTGGGGGAGCCCCCCCCAAATCTCCGTTAGTCCTATTCCCCGACCCCAACCCTCCCGCAAAAAGTTTTTCTCTTTTTATGCCAAAAATCGCATTTTCATCTGTTTCGAATGCCCCCAAGGAAGAATTCCTAGAATAAGCCCCACCCTAGGTGCACCCATGCCTACGCGTACACCCATAGGTGTAACGAGATTCGGGGTGGAGAAGCCGGGATCCCCCCAACTTTTTGGCCATCGTCTGGAGACCCCTCGGACCCCCCAACCATAGGTGTAAGAAGGGGTGTCATTTTGGAGGGGAAGACCCCCCTACCACATCTATGCCTGAGGTGGGGCTTATTGCAGGGCTTCTTCCGTGGGGGGCATTCGAAACGGCTGAAAATGCGATTTTTGGCATAAAAAGAGAAAAAAGTTTTGTGGGTGGGTTGGGGTGAGGGAATAGGTGTAAACGGAGAACTGGAGTGGGGGGCTCCCCCCAACTTTTTCAGGGAGGGGGGGTCTGCAGACCTCCTAACCCTCTACCAAAACTAGTAACTCTTGACAACCCCTAAGATACGCTGAGCCCAGTATTAGTCACCCAGGGGCCAAAAAGGTGTGACCTTTCTGCCCCCACCCCTCAGAGAAAGAGAGAAACCAAAAAATTGGTAATTTTTCCACCAATTTTCCATTATTGACTTTGTTTGTTTCAGGTTTCGACGTCTTTTCTATTTGTGTATCACATGTCCGGGGATATCCCCCACAGCTCTGAGGCTAAGGGGGGCTCCCCTCCACCCCTCTTCCCAAAATTCATAATTTTGGAGGTCACATTTTATTTTGACTCCTCTGGCATGTGATACATAAAAATAGACGCCGTCGAAAACATAAACAAAAAGTCAAAGTTTGGGCAGATTTAGTGGAAAAATTGGTGGACAAATCGCCATTTTTGGTTTCTCTAAGGAGGTGGAGGGCGAAAGTCACCCTTCTGGCCCTGGGTGGGTTCTTCTGGGCCCAGGCGTACGTATCTTAGGGGTTGTCAAAAGTTACTTTTTTAGCGAGAGGATTGGGGCGACTTCAGAACCCCCTCCCTGAAAATGTTGGGGGAGGAATCCATCCCAAATCTCCGTTACACCTATTCCCACCCCGACCCACCCGCAACAGTTTTTCTCTTTTTTGCCAAAATCGCATTTTCATCTGTTTCGAATGCCCCCCAAGGAAGAATCACTAGAATAAGCCCCACCCTAGGTGCACCTTTGCCTACGCTTACACCCATAGGTGTAACGGAGATTTGGGATGGAGGAGCCGGGCTGTCCCCCCCCCCCCGTTACTCCTATTCCCCCTGGGGGAGGGGCCGTTTGGAGACCCCCCCACTTTAAGCCAAAAATTTGAACTTTTTCGAAAAATTTTGCAAAATTTACCCTAAAAATACCTGATTTTTGGTTAATTTTGCGCCTCTCGGCGCGACTATCCCCAGATTTTTGGGAGTGGTTTGAAAAAATGGCTGGGGGGGGGGGTTACCCCCCTCCAACCTCCCCCCACTTATACACCTATGCCCCCCACCCATCCCCTGCTTTCATAGGTGTAACGGGGATTGGGAGTTGGGAGGGCCCCTCTCCCCAAAAAATTTGGGGGTGGCCCCCTTTGACCTCCCCCAAACCCCCCCAAACCTCCCCAAAAAGTTTTTTCCTATTTTTATGCCAAAAATCGCATTTTCAGCCATTCTAATGCAAAAACATCCATTCATTAACTAATTTTAACATTAGACAGGGGTTTTAAACTGAAAACTTGATTGACAACATGTTTCTAACTACAAAATAAGGTCAATATTGAGTCAGAAATTCCATAAAACTGCTGGCAACGTGTATTTCACGCACTAGTGAACACTTTAAGCCAAAAATTTGAACATTTTTGAAAAATTTTGCAAAATTTACCCTAAAATTACTCGATTTTTGGCCAATTTTTTTCGCGCTCGGCCCCGGGGCCGGGGGCCCCCAAAAATTTGGGGGGTTGGTTTGAAAAAATGGTTGGGGGGGGTTCTCCCCCCAAACCTCCCCCAATTACACCTATGCCTGCTTTACACTTGTGCGTACATGACACCTAATGTGGGCAAGTAAACTAAGCCAAGACTTAGCTAGTGAAGTACATGCATGTATTGGTATGGAACAATAAATATCTAAATTAACTGACCGGAATATTTTAGCTCAGTTTTATTCAGTTAACTCAGTGTCAGCTTATATTTGTTGTTTGTTTCGAGCTGTAGGAATCTTGCGGCCAAAAATTCTGTAGACTAAAGTGTCCGTTTTGAATGTGCCTTTTGGAGTCTTAAGGTGGTGATTCCTTTTGGTGCTTATTGTTAGTTTACTGCTCAAACCAAGTCGAAATTTTACGAAACTTTCCACCCATAGGTGTAACGGAGATTTGGGGTGGAGGAGCCGGGCTCCCCCTCGACTTTTTGGGGGAGGGGCCGTTTGGAGACCCCCCCATTTGAAGCCAAAAATTTGAACTTTTTCGAAAAATTTTGCAAAATTTACCCTAAAAATACCTGATTTTTGGTTAATTTTTTGCGCCTTCGGCGCGACTACCCCCCCCCCCCAGATTTTTGGGAGTGGTTTGGAAAAATGGCTGGGGGGGGGTTACCCCCCTCCAACCTCCCCCCACTTACACCTATGCCCCCCACCCATCCCTGCTTTCATAGGTGTAACGGGGATTGGGGTTGGGAGGGCCCCCTCCCCCCAAAATTTGGGGGCGGGCCCCCTTTTTAGACCTCCCCCAAACCCCCCCAAACCTCCCCCAAAAGTTTTTTCCTATTTTTATGCCAAAAATCGCATTTTCAGCCATTGCTAATGCAAAAAAACATCAACCATTAACTAATTTTAACATTAGACAGGGGTTTTAAACTCGAAAACTTGGTTGCCAACATGTTTCTAACTACAAAATAAGGTCAATATTGAGTCAGAAATTCCATAAAACTGCTGGCAACGTGTATTTCACGCACTAGTGAACACTTTAAGCCAAAAATTTGAACATTTTTGAAAAATTTTGCAAAATTTACCCTAAAAATACCCGATTTTTGGCCAATTTTTCGCGCCTTCGGCCCCGGGGGCCGGGGGCCCCCAAAAATTTTTGGGGGTGGTTTGGAAAAATGGCGGGGGGGGGGTTACCCCCCCCCCCCCAAACCTCCCCCCCCCCCCCAATTACACCTATGCCTGCTTTACACTTGTGCGTACATGACACCTAATGTGCGCAAACTAAGCCAAGACTTAGCTAGTGAAGCACATGCATGTATTGGTATGGAACAATAAATATCTAAATTAACTGACCGGAATATTTTAGCTCAGTTTTATTCAGTTAACTCAGTGTCAGCTTATATTTGTTGTTTGTTTCGAGCTGTAGGAATCTTGCGGCCAAAATTTGTAGACTGAAGTGTCCGTTTTGAATGTGCCTTTTGGAGTCTTAAGGTGGTGATTCCTTTTGGTGCTTATTGTTAGTTTACTGCTCAAACCGAGTCGAAATTTTACGAAACTTTCCACAAACACTTATTTTACCGTGCTAACACCCTCAGCGCAATCCCGTTTCAAAAATTTAACGTTTGCGTTCTAGACAGTTTTAGCCACTTAATGAAATTTATCCGCTGAATTGTGCAGTTGAAACTAAAATAACAAAGCTTTTACTTATTTACGCAATTTGTAACACACGATTGTTTGTTGCAATCATACTGGGTGCAGAATTGTATACAACTGTGAAATGCTCAGCTGATTTAGATGATTTGAAACTTAGAATTCTAGTTCCTCTACCGGGCATTCGAAACGGCTGAAAATGCGATTTTTGGCATAGGAAAAGACGGAAAAAACCAAATTAGAGAGTTTTTGTGGGAGGGTTTGGAGTGGGGGCAATAGGAGTAACAGAGATTTGGCGTGAGGGGGCTCCCCAAAACATTTTCAGGAACGGCACGACTATATACCCGGGGGGACGTCCCCCCCAAAAAGTTTTGGAGGAGGGTTGAAAAAAGGGCCCAAACGCATGCAATGCGAGAGTCTTATTCACTAGACTAACAGAACCCTACATTTTGTCAGCTTAAACTTTCAGTTAACTGTAGAGTAGTTTCTTTATTCATGAGCTAGATGAAACCCATACGATTGATGCTGCAGCTCCACAGTAGGTTTATATACGTTAGCGAGATCTGTACATCATCAGAGCAGAAATGTGGTGGTTTTGCAACAAGATAAAAAATAATCGCAAACATTGGGCAGCTGTCTAAAATGCGTAAAACTTACCAGATTTCGCTTGCTAGACATATATATAGACTTGTTAAAAATTAAAATGCAGTTCTGCTGGGAATTGAAACCAGGGCCCAAACGCATGCAATGCGAGAGTCTTATTCACTAGACTAACAGAACCAGAACCCTACATTTTGTCAGCTTAAACTTTCAGTTAACTGTAGAGTAGTTTCTTTATTCATGAGCTAGATGAAACCCATACGATTGATGCTGCAGCTCCACAGTAGGTTTATATACGTTAGCGAGATCTGTACATCATCAGAGCAGAAATGTGGTGGTTTTGCAGCAAGATAAAAAATAATCGCAAACATTGGGCAGCTGTCTAAAATGCGTAAAACTTACCAGATTTCGCTTGCTAGACGAACATTTCCCTTGTCCAGCGAATTACTTTAGGTAGGAAGCGGGGCAACTGTCCCTGGTTGTGCAGATTGTTATACAGTTTATGCAGATATATAGTTGCACATATATAGTTATACAGATACACATTCTGTTAGGTAGCAGCCCTTTTCAACCCAAACCACAAATGAATTAGATTTAGCTCAGTTTTATTCACTTAACTCAGTGTCAGCTTATATTTGTTGTCTGTATCGAGCTGTAGGAATCTTGCGGCCAAAATTTGTAGATTGAAGTGTCCGATTTGAATGTGTCTTTTGGATTTGCTAGAGAAGAGAATCTGGTGTACTCAGGCAGCGTTGTGTTACGCCCTTCACTATTACAAATTACAACGTACACACTAGAAACCAATACAAACTTAAGTAGGACATAACAGAGCAAAATAAAAAAGGCGTTGCAACCAGGAATTGAACAACGCACCTTGCGAGAGGTAAACGAGAAACATAGCCACTACACTAGGGGGACTGTTCACGTATGAACTTCAAATAATCAGTTATTTGCAAAATAATATAAAGAGGAGAAGGCCGTGGAAGAGTTTGACAAAAAACAACACACAACCATGCACATACATACAAACATACACACACGCGCGCACACACACAACCATACATACACACACACACAGGAAGAGTAACACCAACAGTGAGACACATAAAATGCGGTAAGCAAGGCAATTTAACTGGGTGAGACACATAAACGGCGAGAAAGAGACACATGAAACGAAGACAACTAAAAGTGACACATGAATGGCTGAAACGGGAGACACATAAAACGCGCGACAACAAAGTGAGACACATGAATGGCGTAAACGAGAGACACATAAACAACGAAAGTAGAGTGAGACACATGAATGCGTAATGCGAGACGCATCTACGAACCCCCCCCCCTTGTGAGACACATAAATTGCTAGCCCTTAAAATGGGGGTGCCCCGAATTTGTCCGATTGGCCTTCTTTTCGGCGAAGTTAAAGAGCATGGGTGTGGTCAAAAAATACTTGGTCGTTGGTTCTTAGCTGCCTTCCAGTCACGTGCAGGCGTCGCATTTATGTGCCCGACCCCCCCTTTTTCGCAACTACCAACATAATTAATTAAAAATCTCTGCTGGCTGCAAAACCCTAGCTCCAAGCTTGTCATTGGCCAATATGATTTGGCACATGTGTCCATATCTGCGGAAAAATACTAGACGTCTGTATCTTATCTGTATCTGAGGGAATTACTGTTCAAAGTTGAAGTTTCGGCAAAATTTTGAAAATTTTTGGCTAACGAAAGGAATTTTTTATAAGTGGTGCGAGCTATAAGGCTGTAATTTGGCATATACAGAGGCCCTATAGGAGTACTCATTTGTGCCAAATGGCAAGAAATTCTACCGAGTGAAAAAATTTTTATGTCAACTTTAATCTTCAAAAATTGCCAAAATCGCCGTTTTCAGTCTGTCGGATCCTATGTAAAGGCTTTCTGCAGCCATAGAAGTCGCAAACCTTCACTAATCGAGCTGGAATCGTTTGTGGGTGTGTTTTCAACCACGCTGAGTTCAAATATCTCAAAAAATTTTAATTTCAAAAAATTTGATTTTTTTCGATTTCTGGGGTTCTATTGCCCAAAAAAGGCGATTTTGTCAATTTTTGAAGATTAAAATTGACATAAAAAATTTTTCACTCGGCAGAATTTCTTGCCATTTGGCACAAATAAGTACTCCTATAGGGCCTCTGTATATGCCAAATTACAGCCTTATAGCTCGCACCAGTATTGAAATATTCCTTTCGTTAGCCAAAAATTTTCAAAATTTTGCCGAAACTTCAACTTTGAACAGTAATTCCCTTAGATGCAGATAAGATACAGACGTCTAGTATTTTCCGCAAATAGGGGCACATGTGCCAAATGAGATTTGTCAATGACAAGCTTGGAGCTGGGTCTTGCAGCCAGCAGAGATTTTTAATTAATTATGTTGGTAGTTGTGAAAAAGGGGTGGTCGGGCACATAAACGCGACGCCTGCACATGGCTGGAAGGCAGCTAAGAACCAACGACCAAGTATTTTTTGACCACACCCATGCTCTTTAACTTCGCCGAAAAGTAGGCCAATCGGACAAAGTCGGGGCAAAAGTTTAGTCGCCCCCCCCCCTTAAGTGAAATCGAAAAAATACAGAATCACAAATAGACAAACTGCTGCGGTGAGATTTAAAATTTTTAAGATTTGAACCACTAATGTTGAATCTTAGTTTCTTCCAAGAAAAAGGAGTTATTTATACCATAAACATGACCACAGCAATTATATAAAATGAATAAGCAAATCCGATGATTGCTTTTTAGTGATACTGGACATTCACTTAAGGGATCATGTTCTCTTAAGTGAGCGTTTTCTCTTAAGTGGAATCAGAAAATTTTCTGATTTTGCCCGTATTTCACTTAAGAGAACATGTTTTCTTAAGCGCGAGAATACGGTAATAACTTTATCAAACTTTGCCCGACTCACCAAACCCCCACATTTGCTGGCGCTACTCTACGAAAAAAACCCCGACCAATCTAGCTCAACCTCCATTCAACTAATCTGTTCAAGCTTGAACTAATTTTTGAGATTAGCTATTTGACTAATGAATTTAGACAACAGCTGGAAAATACTGAGCGTTTGTCAGACTTTATGAAACTCGAACAAATTTATGTTTCTTGTGAGTGCTATCTGCACACCATCTTATTTAATCTAAGGTTCTTACGAGCATGGGTCTTATTAAGTATTTCACAAAATGGCACCGATTGTTTTGCAGTAATGGTTGTTCACAGAAAAGTTTCGTCCCTCTGCTAATTGATGAATACATATACATAAACAAATGAATGGCACAACTTTCAGTTAGTCATTTGTTGTTGACATCCTTCTGTGAACTCCGACTAGCATCTACGGCTCCTGGTTTTGTAGCTTCGTGCGTTCGAACAAAGTCGGTTTAGCTCCACTTGGGCCTGTCATGCTAGAACTGCCGACTTGTCCGTCTTGCAGAATTACTATGCTATCAAGGTTGGCCTTTTTCAAGCCCAAAAATGCCATGGCAGCGCTGTGGATGCACTTATTAAAAATGAAGTATATGATAGGGTTTATTGATGAGTTGACTATTACTAGGCAGCTGAAAGTTATTGAAATTTCTTTGGCAGAAAAGAGGTTAGGAAACGAAATCAAACCCCAAAATGCTGCCAGAACTCCAAACAATGTCAACCCTATCAGAAACCCCTGAATTAATTATTTCGACTCTTCGGCGTTCCTTTGTGGTATCATCCTGAAGGGTAGAGTTTCGACGTTGAAACTGAAGATGCAAAAAGATGACTATGTAAAGACATAACAAAGTTCCACAAATAACCCAGTTCTCAATCATATTTATTGTCATAAATACGTTTCTGGTCGCAATTGCCTCTGTGTTATTCGAATCAAGTACAGTGCACCGGTAGGTAAATCCATAGTTGGTGTGATCAAATACTTTAAAGCAGCCAACAGCACTAGAGCTTGCCGTTAAGAAAATCCCTGATACCCACCCGGTCAGCATTGTAACATACAAATACCTTTGAAACAAGAGGTCCCCCATTTTAAGCCATACGAGGGCCCCGAACCGATTAAGAGCGATCAGAAAAGTTGTCATCTCCAACAGGAAATACAGATGGGTCTCTCTAGATGTCAAAACTGCTGTCAGAATGTCTCCATAGCAGTCGCTTGCTGACAGCAACATTGGTATAAATATTGCAGGAAACTTCAGTAGCTTGCATATATCAGCAAACGACAACTGCAATATCAAAGCGTTAAATGCCTTAGAATATGTGGTGGTCGTTTTCTGGTTTATATACAAAAACAAGAAATATAATGATAATCCAATCACGGATAATGTAGTGTATAGGAATGATATCGACCATCTTTCAGTACTCCAAGCACTCTCAACGGCCATGGAGAGTTTGGTTGTTGAAAACAACTGAAACAAAAAGGAACAAGGCAAAACAAAGGTTTCTTTCAGTACCTATGCTGGCATTGATGTGAATGTTGCAAGGCTTAAAAGTGACACTTTTGTTCACTTTCGAATAGATCACCTCGTTGGAAAGGTGAAAACTCCATTGAGACTGCTGAAGTTTTTTTGATTTTGTAATTATTGTTATCAAGAAATATATTCTATTATTATTATCATGAAATATATTCTATCTCTCAGTGTTATGATGATAGACAAGTTTGACTCAATATTACTTCGTTTCTATTATTAATTAAATTGCATTGCATCTTGAAATTTTCACTTAAGTTATCAAAACAATAGAATTGCTTGATAATTAACATTTCCTTGAAGGGTGTTTTCGAGAGTTATCATTCACACTTATCCAAGTAAACTACAGACTCGAGGTTTACGTTAGAAACACCAGAAATGTGCCAGTATATGATGGCGCGTAACAAATGATTTCAAAATTCGTTCATGTTACAATTGTTTACACGCTAGCAAAAACGAAAAACACACTATTCATGGGCGCGGATAGTTATGAAAGATTAGTCGAAACAAGACTTTATCTTTACTTGAAAGCATGAAAACTCCTATTTGAATAATAAACACAAATTAGACTTAGCAAATTGCACCAGTCTTACACTGTGGCAGGTTTGTTTTGGCTTTTCCTGTGTGTAAGCGTGTGTAAGTGTGTAAGCAATGCTTTAAGGTGGCAATTTACACTTAGAACCCAACTTGCAAGTTGAAATGAGTTACAAAAAAGGACAAACTCAAAACGTTCGCTAATTTAATGAAATGAAACAGGTTTTTTGAATGGCATTAGTAGTTATGCTTATGGACATTACAAGATATAAAAAAACTGTAAATATGTGACTATAGTTGTACTTACGCCTTCATTCAATAAAAGTAAACAAAACCCGTAACGGCAGCCTTAAGCCGTCTGATGAGACCCTTTGGCAGGGGCCGAAACGGTAAAAAACACCTGGCTACTCGCAGCTGAGACGTTGTGTAAAATCGGGTGCCGCTTTCGAACTGAGCAGCATCCGCACTTTAGTGATTTTACACTAGAAATGGCTGCGGATCTGTCCCATAACCCCCATTTCATATCTACTCTTAATTTTAGCAAAAATATACAGTCACTTTTTAGACATATTGTTACCGTTTTTTTGCTAAAGATAAGGGCCGCGAAATTTACTGATTTGCAATTTATTAAATTTACGTTAATGTTAGCCCTAATTGTGCATACCTCTTTCTACTATTTTTAGGGCGTCTCTAGTGCTTGCTAAATTGACCTTGGATTAGAAAATCGTTAAAGTTGTTCAAGTTAAAAACTTGACAGTTATGGGGTTTATAGTTATCAAATAGTTTCAGGAAATAAGTATTTGGAGTTAATGGTTACAACCTGCTGGATGACGTACTTTCAGTAATATACACTTGTATATTTGCTGCCGCATGGATTTATTAAAAATTGGGATCTCTTGCGCTTCGGAGTTCAGCCAAACCCAAGGCGCGGGTCAAGTAGTGCACGGAAAATTATAAAACGACACAACGCTATATGTAGCGGCAGCGTGCAATAAAAGAGTGTACTCATTCGGTCGCAGAAAGGCACAGTTACACTGAGGATCTGAGTATGTTACTGCTATTTATTCGCACACATGGGATAAACAATTAATGAATTAGACGATGGTGACTGGCAAATGTAAACTAATTGGAAACAGCCTTAACTGAAATTGCAAACAATAAAACATCAAGCAGGGGGCAGCAATCTGCCCAAATAAGACAGCACCAAACTTATTAATTATTAACTTACAACTTATAAAGTTATTAAAGCCTCAATTAAGAACAGAGCAGTCACATAATTCTTTTTTTCACACTTTTTGCTTGTTTCTTTTCCACGACTCTTTTCTTACGAATCTGTTGCAGTGTCAGTTTTCGAAGGTTGTGCTCCACTTTTGGAACTGCTGGACTGCAGTAGTAAAGCCGTAATATCTGGGGTCGAAACTGACTGCAGCGAAAATGCTTCCGGATTTTGTACGGCCGTTTTAACGGAGGCATCCGGCGATTTTATCGAAATTGATCCTATTTCTTGAACAGTTCCTGCTGACTTTTGCTGTGCTCTGCGTTTTCTTCGTTTGGCCGAAGGACAGCACGGCGCGAAGCAGCAGCAAAGCATGATTGTAGCCGGAAAACTGATGCAAACTGCGACGCCTGCAATGCTGACAACGGCCATTATCCAGCCGACACTAGCACAATCGTTGCAACATTTTTCACCGTCTAGAGTTCGTCGGCAAAACTGTTTGCATTTCTGCATACCAAAAACATCGATGCAATTGACATCATGGCGACAGGACGACTGGTCCTCATTTTTGAAACAATCACTCTTGACTATACTGAGACAGAAAATAATGATGACGGATAGTTGGAAAAGAACTGAGTACATTTCCTTGGCGGGATGTGATGGATGAAATTTCTAAAGTGAAGCCAGCTTTGAACCAGTAAATTTGTTTTTTCGATGATATGGATTAAATCAGAATTATATAGAGTTTGATTTTCCCGAATTTTAATTTTTCTAATTTTAATTTTAATCCGCTTAATTTCAATTATATTCGGCCAATTTTGTGAAAATGCAGTACGATTATTATTGTTTTTATTTAAAAAACAAAGCTTTTCAACTGATATTTACCGCTTTCGCCGATTCAATCCACAACTGATTAAAGTTTGCTGCAAATTAATTATGTTTGCACAAGTGCTACTCCTCATATTGCTGGCTGAGCTACCTTTAGGTGTTTCCTGGCTTGCTGACACAATTGCAAAGTACCATCTTAAAAGCCAAGACTGCATGCTATTCTGTAACTTTATTTCTAATATCTCAACCAATCCCATTTTGCGATGTTTGTATGGCAATCGGCTTTGCTACAGTTTGAACTGCGAATTATACCCAAAGTCTTTGGAAATGGAACCCTTTCTCAAGATGGACTCTATAGGAATGGAACTATTCGAATCCACCTTGAAAAGCGAAGAAGAGTTTTGTGAAAAGCATCAAATTCCACAACTTGACTCTGACCTATTCGTGTACTCTAACTACCTTGGCTATCACTGTTACGCGTTCAGTTTCAGTCTTTTCATGTCCGAAGTGATACTGGAACAACAATTTCAGGAGGACACATTTTGTCCCAAATATGTCGGATTTGTGAACGCATTTCGTGATCACTGCGACAGCGATTTGGAGAAGGATCGTGGTTATGATAAACGGTTTGTGAAATTTACCGAATCCGGTAAACGAATTGCAGATTCCTGGGATGTGAAATGCAAATTCTATCATAATAATGATTCAAGCCTTATCACGGTTAACATTTTGTATTTGTACTGTTGTGTGGTTTACTGGTTGCAATGAAATACATTTGGCACTGGTTGCTATTAAAATCCGTATACTAAGGGAAAGCTGTGTAAAACCTTGGCTCCTCTGGGCATCGAAGCTCGGATCTTTCGGAATGCAGTCCTGAAGCCAAGATTGATAAGCCACAACTGTTGCGAGGAATATTTCTAATCCAATTGGTGCTACCTATGAGCGAATTCGATGGCGTGGCATTTTGCAGTGTGGTCTCTGTAGCCGATTTCAGTTTTAGTTTCAGTTTCAGTCGCGGACCAAAATAGTTTCAGACTGAAATATAGTCTCGGTTTCACTTTCAGTGACGTCACTATTAAAGTATCTTGGTGAACTTCTTAAAGGTGCCTTTGTGCTTAGAAGTTAGGCGGCAAGGTTATAGGCCAAGTTAGTTTATGCTTAGCAGGACCAGTACAGGCCACTTTTTAATCCTATTTTGACTAAACAGCCAACGGCGCAACTTCCAAAATACAAATTTTTGCAACATTGTCATGGACGCAGCGTTCTTTGGTTCAGAAGTGTAAGGGAAGCAGGCAAAAGAAAGATTGATAACCCTGACAAAGAAGTAATGCTCCGGTGATGTAGCGGTAAGAACGTTGCACTCCAGCGAAGAAGGCCTCGTTTGAATCCGCAGGGGTACGTTCTATCATGATCATTGCCCACTGCAATGGAAGTTGATTACAAAGGGAACTGCATAACTATCTTTTCTTTTACGTCACTATCGCTATTCTCTGGAATGCTTGTCTCCTAAGTGTATGAATGGTTAAGAGCACACATTAACACGGGGTCCGAATCTGGTTGGAGTCTACCCCGACTCTGCATCTCGCGAGGTGCCTACCAATAAAGAACTCTGACATTTTAATAAAGTTTACCCCGATACTGGAAAAAGTTGCCAAAAAATAATGAAAAACGGCAATTTTGTCTATGTTTAAGAAATCTTTTGAGAACATAGCTAAAATTTGCTAAGGCCCTATTTCTTTAAACATTAAACGGATTAGATTAAAATTGATCCGCATTAAAGAAATAGCACCTCGGATTAAACGGATTAAATTTAATCCTATTTCTTTCATGCACCTAGGATTAGAATTTTAATCAAATCCCGTTTCTTTATTCACATTTCGGATTAAAAACTCAACGAGTTAATTTTAATCCGACCTGTTTAACCGCTGTTTCTTTAAAGATTTATTTTAATCCGTTTAATCCTCCGCCTGCATTTTCAACTAACTTTTAATCCTCGTGCAGCTACGCGGATTAAACGGATTAAAAGTTGGCGGATTAAAATTTTTAATCGCTGTTTCTTTAATGGCGGATTGAATGGATTAAAATTAATAATTTAATAATTTTGAATAGAGTTAATTTTAATCCGTCTAATCCGTTTAATCCTGCATTAAAGAAATATAAATTTAAATTTTAATCCGGCTAATTTTTAATCCGTTTAATCCGACCATTTTAATCTTTAAAGGAATAGGCCCTAAGAATGCTAGACTTTTGCTAAAAATTTATGAAGGATCTACCCTATTTTTCTTTTGGACGACAGGGTCTACCATTTTTTGTCGATCTTGGGGGACTCTTCCCCCTCCCCCTTCCTCCCACGTTATCCTACGGTAAAGAGCAGGCCTAAAAGAATACAAGAAAAGCATCCAGGGCAGAGATCGAACTCCACCATTGACCTACTTCCCTGAACAACTTTGAGACGAAGCTATTTTACTGATTTCAACCTGTATACGTCCGCGCTCATGTTCACGTGAAACGCTGATGTTTAACAGCAGTTTATTACACATGTACAGAGCTGAAAGATGTTTGAGGAATCAAACGTTTCAGTCCGAGGACTAAAAGTTAAAACCGATCACATCAGTTTATAGTAACTGAAAGTAGTTTCACCATTAGTTTTCTTCAGAATGATGTGGATGAAATGTGAGATGTAATGTTAGGGGGATTTTGTAACGTAATTGGTTGCTGACTACCCCTTTAACAACCGGGGAGGGGGTATGTTCCATCCCCCTAAACGGAGGACCATTAAACATGCTGTGGTCTGGCTGAGAACCGTTACGTAATGCAAGGAAGGCAGTGAACTGGGAACTTTTTTATTACTGCCACTAGTAATTTCAAAAAAACAAAAATATCAGCTTTCTGGAGATAAGATCTACTATTATTTAACAAACTGCAAGATTAGAACCACCACCTTTTTAAACTTCAGCATAGCAAGCCTTTCCAGCCAAGCATGCAAGTCCTAGGCTATTCAATTTGCATTCTTCTACTACTGCCGAGCTACCGGCAGGCTCAATATCTCTCTATCTCAACCAGTACTGAGTCACCAGACTTCATTCTAGATCCGGATCCTGGATATTTCGATGGTCTTTATGCGACTCAAGATTATCCTCGCCGTACGTGCGACATAAAAGTCGTTTATCCCAATTCGTCAGACTGCGCCGGTTGTTGCTCAAGCTTTCTAAAACTAGGTCAAGAAGGACTGACTGGTGGAATTTATGAATCCCCACTTTTCGCCGAACCCCTTAGTATTATTTACCATTGCAGTAATTTTATGAAAGCAGCAAATTGTTTCAACAAAACTTGCGAGCATGATGCTAGTTTTGACTTTGAGAAATACCAAAGAGAAACGTTCGCAATATATTTTAAAGTCTGCGAGTCAAAAACCTTTGATGTTCTGATTAGTCGGGGCATGTGCGGAAATTGGCATCGAAGATTGCGATACGAATTGCAACAGGCGAATCCTGGAATACTTTCCCCTGAGCAAAATGATAGTCCACAGAAAGCGAGATATTGTGCAGTTTTTCCAAATGAACTTGAATGTCTGAAGCATTGTGGGCCTACAACCCTTGCTGAAGCCATGTATGAGCCCCTTGTAGTTGCCCTTGCGAAGAAGCTTAACTGTAAGAGCTTGGCGACAAACGTTGTAAACAGACTCTATTTTATTTTTGTTTCGATATTTATAGTTACTGTATGTGCCAGTTAGTGATGTTTCATCCCCAGAAACTGAAACTGAAAAACTGATTCGATAGTTCGAAACTGATACCGAAACTAAAGATGCAAACAAATCGACGAAACTGAACTCTGAAGCAAACAAGCCTGAAACTGAAGACTTTCCAAAGACGTATTATTATTTATATCCATTGTCTGCTTGTTGTCTTAAAGTTTTAAGGTGGCCATTCCTTTTGGGTACACATTGTTGGTTGATGGCTCAAGCCAAGATGAAATTTGATGAAACTGTCCAAAATAAGTTCATTTGGTGTTCTAACATCCTCCGCGCAATCCCGCTTAAAAATTTCTAGATTGTATAGTTATGACCATACTAATTTAAAAAATATCGTTGCGCGCTACATTTTTGCATTTGGAAGCAACTTTCTAGCTCATCTCAAGTGAGAGATATAACCGATTTTCTTATTTTGGCGCTGAAAATTTGTCATTTTTGCAGAAATCAAATAATCCACGATTCCTTGAACTACACAAGCCGTAAAATTAAACTAAGGGTGTCGATTTAGGTCCGAGGCATGATAATCTTCCAACTGCTATCCCGTGAGCTGCTATCGTAAAATGTAGTTTTTCCAAAAACATGACCAAATTTTTTCCAGCAATTGTGGAGCATTTACTATACAGGCTAGAGGGTTACCACCCAGTGGACGTGTTGTCAACAAAAATACACAGGGACTGTTTTTAGTTGCCCTTAAAAGCCCTTAAAAGTTGGCAAAATCCAGGTTGCGCAAACATTTTAGCTCATTTCTTCATAAAGAAGAGTGATTTCATGACAATTAAAAAAGGGTCCCCCATCTATTTGACAGTGGAATCGAATGATGTAACCGATGCCTCACGAAAAAATTTAAATTTGTCTGGAAATTTAAAAAAATCTGGAAAAATTAAAGTACTTCGAAAAAGCATTAAAATAGTTTCCGGAAACGGAAGTTAGTTTTATTGCATTCAATTAGAAAGAACAAATGTTAAGCTCCATTTTGATTTAGGAATGGCTTTTTAACTCCAAGCAATGTATGAGTAATAAGGGTTCAAAGTTGATGTCTCCAAAAGGAATCACCACGTTAGGTGGTCCAAAAGACGTTTAGTAGTGGTGGATACGACTTAGCTGTGGCAAAGCTAAGAGAAAACTAAAATAAGATAGCAGTATGTATTATAAACGACAAAACAAGCAACTGCGCACAAAGAAGCAAAAAATATAGATTGAACACAATAAGTAGCAAGTAAATAGGCCAAGCCTGTTAATTGTTTACGTGCATTTCATAAATAATTCAGCTGGATTAGAGAAAAGTCATTCTCCCGGCTGACTGGCAGTTGGCAACTTGAAGAACTCACTGTGGATTATCTGAAATAGAATAAGGCCAGCTAGACCACTATGGTAAACTATTGAGAAAGTAAAACACCAAGTATCTTGGAATTGAATGTTGTAGAGTTACAATCCGTAGTCTGTATTTTTAGAAATAGTTACTCTTAGCTTAACATGAAATTCAATTCTAATCCAATTAATTTCATAACAACACAACTTAACATTTTATTGTATAATTCCCAAGAGAGAAGAGAAGAGGGAAGTTCCGCTTTTCACTCACCATTGAAAGTAAAGGATTTGCCCATCCGTGGTTTGAACCACGGTCCTTCTAATCCCGGGGCAGAAATGCTAACCACTACACCACAGGGTCATCAGCTGAACTCCTATATCAGGCTTTTTCCTATGCAAGCTTCCCTTTCATCCCTGTGGTCGAATCCCTGTTACACCCTTATCTTGAGCAACTTTAAAAGGGCCTTTAACCGGATTTGGAAAAGTCGGAATCTCACGTTAGTCGGATTGGAAAATTGGAGCCATACTGTGGCAAAACCGCGAAAAATTGTACAGAACTTTTGCGACTTGAAGAAAAGTGTGACACGATTCAGCAGAATCGGATGGGTCAGATAAGCCTGAAAAATCCCGGAAGAAGAATAAAAGGCTATATTTAAAAACAAAGAGTGTTCAGTTTCAACAGAGGGTACAGATATTCCAGGCGATTTGGACGAAGGTTGCAATCCTTGGAAGATGAAATCGAAAAAGAAAAAATTCGAAATGAACAAAGGGATTTGGTATTTGAATCCATGAAAGGTGAATCAGTCGACGCAGAGAGTGTGCGCAACCCTCTATCAGTGCAGCCTCTGACAACGTGAATTAAGTGAAGACATCTTTGGATAAGAAGGAAAAACCGCCAATAAAGACTCGAAAGAAGCAAAGGAGGACCTGTAATACGTGCTGTAATCCAAGTCATATTTCACCTAAATGTTGCTTGAATATCGTCAGAAAAAATGTTTCAGAAACTGGAAAGTAATGCAAACTCGTCTAATTACCGCATGCCTCCGCCATTTGGAATTTCGCTATCATGCAAACGACCGGATTGGTACCAGAACAATATTCGGTTTTGAGAACCCCATTTTGTAGAAAAGAGCAATCCAATGCAGGGTCAGAGCTGAATGGCTGGCCGTTACCCCAGGGCAAAGCCTTGGCGAGACAATTTGGATCAGAAGGATAAGCCCACGTTCCTAAACACGAACACAATATTGTAAGTTAAGCCAGCTAATACTGTTAATAAAAGAGAACGCCAAGCTATCGGTTGAAGCGGATTTATAGTACAATATGGTTAAAGTTTAAAAGGATAAATTGCATGAAAGCAAACATTAACATTGAGTTGAGATTTGCGTTGGGATACCCTGAAAAGAGATTTTCGAGAAGAGTTTGTACCTGTATGACTGTTTTTGAAATTTACAAGAAAATCTCAATTCTTCAACGTTTTGTTAATTTTCATGAAAAAGTAAGATATCATTTTTGCGAAGCCGGAAGTTTTAAAAATATTCGTGAAACCTTGGTTATTATTGCTTATTCCTGGTCAATTTTGCATTACCTCTTGTCTTGGAGGGCTCTTTCTTGTCCAGGCTTGGGAGCCTTGGACCCCCAGACCTCCAGAGTTTTAATCTATGCAAAGGGAGGATTCCTCCGTCTTCTTCCATTTATCAAAACCACTTATGGGGATCTGGTTGTCGACAAGATGTCAAATAGCATCGGAACCCACGTCGATGGCTTTCATTTAGCGCGATCATTGACTACTTGTTTTGCAAGTCTTTTAAATCAAATATTGATTTTGACCATTTCGTCGTTTGAGGTCTCGTCACTTAAGGTGCTGGTATCCTTTTGTGCAGTGCTTTTGTGGTGATTTTGCGAAACGCTATAACTTTTGCAATGTTAGGAGCTGGAAAGAGCTTAGCTTATAATCTGTACATTCACATGAGCTTACGAAACTAGCAAAATTAGCAAAAAATTAACAAACATTTTCTGACAACGGCTAAATATCGACCCAACATTTTTGAACATCGATTTCTCAAAACTGTTCAATCGGCCAAAGGTTCTTTTTGTTGCTTGATATGAAGGACATATGTGCCGAGGAACGTTTTTCGATTTGGCTCAAAAAAACTTAACGTTAGAACAAATCGGCCAAATACTCGGAAACACGAAATTTCGCAACTTCGGCTTGAGTTTTCTTGCAGCGCAAAACGTTTTAGCACAAACCAAGAAAAACGACCTCCGCAGAAGTACGAAATATCGCTCTGCCAAAATCTCCGGAATCCATTGAGTAGTTTTTGAGAAATTGATGTTTAAAACAAAATAACCGCAGTTCTGCCAAATTGGTTTTTTCGTAAAATCCCTAGCTTAAAGCAACGAAATCCAGTTAATAGCCATTGATAAAATTTGCAATTAGATTGTGTATCGATTGAGTATAAATGAACCAAAATTGGTCGTAAGTTTTGGCAGTAATTTTGAAAAACAGATTTGAAGGTTGTAAAAGCAAAAATGTTCATTTATGTGTCCTCTTTCTAGCCAGAACAACCAATCCGGTGTTATACTACTGGGAACTAAGGCCAAAAACCAAAACTTTCGTATCTTTTCGCCTAAAAATACGGGACTGGTCCCAGAATGTTAAAGAGCACGGAAATTATATATTTCGCAAGTTTTAGCTATTTACGTAAAGGGTTAAAGCCGTATGATTCAAAAATACCCGAAAGGAAATCAGCACAGTCAAGTGCTGGTATCGCTTTACATAAATTTGACCCTATAGGCTCCAATTCTTTATGAAAGTGGATAAAACTTACCTTATATTGGTTTGGTGCTCTTTAACAATCAGGGACCCGTCCAGCAGTTTTAGGTGCAAAGATAAAAAATTTTCGTTTTTGCCATTACACGTTTAGTAGGAAGTCGAGACACCGGATTGGTTGCTGTGGCTGGAAAGAGGGTATCAAAATGAACATTTTTGCTTCTACAACCTTTGAGCTATCTCTAGCTACTCAGTATAACCCAAAAACGATTTTTGGGGTCAAAAAATGGCCATTTTCGAAAAAATCAGTTTTTCAAAATTACTGCCAAATCTTACGGACAATTTTGACTTTTTATACTCAATCGATACATCGTCCAATTGCATATTTTATCAATGCCTATTCCCTGGACTTCGTTGCTGTAAGCTACAGAATTCGCCGAAAAATCATTTTAGCAAAACTGCGATTATTTTGTTTTGAACATCGATTTCTCAAAAACTACCCAACGGATTTGCGTGATTTTTGGCAGAATGAAAATTCACACTATTGCAGAGGGACATTTTTTCGGTTTGAGCTAAAACGACTCCAGTTGCGAGAAAACTGACTACAAAGTTGCAAAATTTCGTGTCATAGCACATATTCCGGATTTTCTGATGTATTGAGACTTGTTGAGCCAAATCCAAAAAATGTCCCTCGGCCCACAACGTTTGAGCTGTCTCTAGTGGTTAAGGCAGAGGTTTGGACCCCGTGTTAATGTATATCGCCTGGACAGTTCATTTTAATATAAATGACCATAATTTAACTATTTTCTCGAGACGGGTGGGAGGGAATCGTTACAAAGATCTCCACAACTTTCTCTTCGATTCTCTGAACTAGTTTTGTTGATAGTAAACATATAAAAGCACCAACAAACGAAAAGGTGAAAAGGTGAATAATACAAGCAAAGAACAAAAGAGTCAGTGTACTATCTTTTGCAGTGACTGGACAGTTTATCAAATACTTTATCAAATCATTACTTATAGTAAAATTTAGTCTCCTTAAGTACCGACTGAGACAATAAACTACCGAATGAGATTCCAAAGTACTGAGCGAGACTCAAATGCGCCGAGTGTGACTTAAAAGTACCGAGTGGGACGGTTATTGTTTTAAAACTGAAAAGTAACGAGTGGGGCTCCATACCCAGTATGACTGAATTTTATGGCACAAGTACCGAGTGATACTCAATCAGGCTAATCATCTTACAGCTATTATTGTAGCTGTTATTGTAGTTGAATGAATTTCAACGGCAAATGCGCATTTGCAGGCAAAAATACGCTAACCCGACGCAGAACCTTAAGTGTGCGGATTGTCAGAGGTTCATGCTGTAAGGCGATTGATTACCTTTAGTTACTTGACACTTAAGACTGTGACAAAAATGGAGCCTAGTCGGTATCTTCGCCTATTAGAGATCAAGAGAGATAGAGAGAGAGAGTAAGAAAAAGGTGTGGGAAAAGAATAAAGAAATGATAATAAGAAATAATGGAAACAGCGAAACAATGAACGGATTGTACTTTGCGAAATTATGGATAATCCTAGAATCCCCAAGCATTGGGAATTCTAGGCCTTCTTTTTGTGTGGTACCTACAGATTTTGACCCATTCATATTGGGTAATTCTTCTAAGGTCAAAATGCGATTTGAAAGAAATATTGGTTATAGCTTTCTATATCAGCTGCTAGCTAATAAAAGGGCTAATATTATAATCATAAATAATAGTCGCAGTGTTCTGGTGAAGCTCATTTTCTGATACCTACCTTCGGTATGTGCGTCAGTCGCATAGTGGGCGATGATTGCTATCCCAGATTCCTGCCTTAACAAATAATAAAGAACAAGCCATAAGCTTATAACGCAAAAGATACATATTGCCAAACATAGCATAACACTGGGGTCTGGAAACTAATGACTGTCTATAGCACCCTAATTTATAAATTAATAATTAATTATTCCAATGAGTGTTTGTACGACGTTATTTGTTTTTGTTAGTTTGTGATTTCTTACTTATCTGATAAATTACTTGCTAAGCGTGATGAGTGCTATAGGTTGCTAACATACTTTAAGGTGGTGATTCCTTTTGGGCATATATTATTGATTGGCGGCACACGAAATTTGAAGAAACCTTTCAAAATAAGTTCTTTTAGCATTCTAACACCCTCCGCGCAATTCCGCTTTCAAAATTCGACGTCTCCGTTCAGGGCAGTTTTTACCGTTTTCTGATAGTTAGACAGTAGCTGCAAAGCTAAGACTACATTTATTCGAAGATCTTGTGCTCTACATATTTACTTTTTGAAATAGCTTTCTAGCTTCGCTATCGTGAGATATTACCAATTGTCTCATTTTGCCGTCCAAAACTTGTCATTTTTGCAGAATCAAATAATCAGTTGTTTCTTGAGTTATGCAAACCCTGTAATTAAATCAATGGTGTCACATTGAAGGTATCACAGGTGCCAATTATCTAAGTCATGCTCATCTTGAAACTGCTGTCCCATATGCTGCTATCATAAAAAATGGTTTTAAAAACACGACCACTTTGGACCATTTAGTATACATGCTAGAGGGTTGCCACTTAGCAGATGTGTTTTACACAAAAATACCGGCCTACCCCTTCACCCTTTTTTCGTTGCTGCTGCTTTCAATAAAAAGTGGTCGCTTGGCAACGTTGGAAAAAGTAGGCAAAAACCAGGTTGCGCATACATTTTAGCTAATTTCTCTATTACGAAGAGCGATTTCATAACAACCAAAAAAAGGTCCCCTGGTATTTGATAACGGTATCGTGTGATATAATCAATGTCTCTGGAAAAAATTTACTTCCGCTTGCAAAAAATCTGAAAAATAGCATTTATTCGAAACTCCGCAGAAAAGATTTTCGATTTGCAAAGTTAGTTTTATTAGTTTCAGAAAATGTTAAGCCCCATTTTGATATCAAGATGGCTTTTTAACTCCACGCAATGAATGAGTAGTCATGGTTTAAAGCGGATGTCTCCAAAAGGAATCACCACCTTAAACTGGCTCATGTTACACAACGAGTTATCTAATTTAACAAGAAATCTATTGAAACGAAAACTGAGCGTTATCCTGAAAACGATAAGTGTTGTTTTAAATTTCAACCAAATCTGTCTTCACGCACAGCTCGTCAGCGTCTGGGTAAAGATGTTATATGGTTTGAAGGATTATCCAAATAGGAAGTACAGTGAAAACTATTAAGCTTGGTCCTCCTTTTTGTAATTATTCTTTGGTGAAATTAAATACAAAAACGGAACGGTCTGAAATTTTCCGTGATTAATACGACTTATGTTACAGTACGTCTCTTTACTGTAGCAAAGAGTAATGCAACAAGGTGATACTCTGTTAGGTTAGGCGCACATCTTCAATTTTTCGCAGTTGACAGAAATGCTCTACTGCAGTTGGCGGAAACTTTACAATACTGAGGCTTAACTGTAAAACGCTCTACTCCGAGAGGTGCGTCTTGAAGATAAGAAAGGCAGCAGAGAATTGCTACATCATAGGTGCATTATATATTAAATCTGCTTCAGCAGAATGAAATAGTTACATATAATGAGGACCCAACCTCAGTTGTCTTCACACTCTGTGTACTATATATGGTTAATACTTTAAACAGTGTAGCAACATTATTCAGACGCTGATGGACTGTGCTTAAAAAGGGTACTTTTACTTGTTGCAACAGTAATTTTCTATACTTTTTCTATATCCCATATCTATTCTCTTCTATACTTTCCTTTTCTATATCTTTTCTATAATCTGCCTAGACCCAAGTCTGACAATACTTTTACAAACATTTGATAAGCGTGCAACTGAGTGGCACAGTTCCACATCATTGCAGACGCACAAGAACAACTTACGTATACTGCACAACTTCGTCTCGATGCGCCTCGTTTAGGAAATATACAGGGGTGGCTCTAGCATCCTCTGTCTGGCATTTCACCCGGTAATCATTGTGGTTCAAAGCTGGACTATTCGGAAATGGTTTGTAACATGCAAAGACTTTCGGATCCCATCCTGGTGGACAGAACGATTCTAAATAGGAATTTACCTCTACTGCTAGATAAATGGCCATTCCTGTGGTTATAGTAAGATAACATAGTACAAGTACTCCTAAAATGTTAATAGCTCAAGAGTTAATAGCTGCTGCCGGAGAAATCAGAAAAAACTTTCAATAAGGCTAGCTTACTAATAACTAAAAAATTCATTTCAAGTTTTACGCTTGGTATGCAGTTTTGTCTTCTTGCAAAAGCGAGGTTCAAGCAGTTCTTGTCTAAAGCGATCTAGACAAGTTATCAGCTTGCTTGGTTATTCGAGGTAAGCCTTTCAGTTTCGGTTTCAGTCGGTTACTTAGGTAATTTTTCTGTGGAGGCCTTTTGGGCAATGAAGTGAATGTAAGGTTTCTAAGGGTTCCTGATAACACGCAAACTGAAGGCTTTCATAGTCTTTTGTTAAAACAGTGCTAAACCTCTATGATGTGTTAATTCTGCTAATTCTGCTGGAACACATTCTGCCTAAACGTTATTCAGCTAAAATTGTGCTAAAATGTAATTGGTATGGAGGGTGGGGCAATGTCCCTCAGCGTCTATTTGTCTCAAGCCTACTGAGTCTGTCTGGCGGAAACGTTTTTAAAAAACACGAAAACTTTCTGAAGATTTGGCAGAGTACCCCATTGATCGTATTTGAATGCTTGAACGTTCCATAGTTTGCCCCTTTGTAGTTTCTTCTCCTTTTTGCTTTTTAATATCTGAGGCGCCTTTTTATGCCACAAGCCCTCCCGGCCACCTTAGCGTTGATTTAAGAAGAGCAAACTCAAGTTTCATATGTCATTGAATGACCGCGAGGAGCAGCGCTCATGTTTGTCTGCGTACCGTAAAAGTGTTGAAGACGTACTTAAAAAGAGTAATGAGAAAAGAGTTTGCTAGGAAATAACAAGACTGTTATCACAACTAAAAATGAAATACCGGTAGTAATAGCTGTAGCCGCAGCCGGAGTGGTAATAGTAGTAGCAGCGGGAGTAGTAGTAGTAGTGGTAGCAGTAGTACTTGCTGTAGTGGTCATGGATTTACATGGAGTGTCGGCTACGTAGCCACAACTGCTTGGCTTTTCCATCTTTGCAAGACCACTTTGAAAACAGGTCCCGATGCTTGCTTCCTTTTGAGAGTTGATAGGACAACTAAAATAATACAGCACTCGAACAACTGCACTGAAAGTGCTCAATGAGACCTCTAATGAACTCTTTACTCTTTCTTTCTTTCTGAAGTAGTTTGCATATTTCCGTAATCTCTACGTGCGTGCAGGGTGCGATAAAGTATTACGTATGTCTGCGAATAAGCTTCATTGTACATTTTTTCTGTTAGTTCTGTTTTTAGAAGTATATAAGTTCTGAAACGAAGCCTAATCCAACATGGATAGAAAATCGCCAAAGATGGACCTTCACGACAATGCAAGAGCTAATAAGTAATGGTACTTCAAATCAGGAAAAACTTGAATGCTCAAAGCATGGAATGCTCAATTCAAATGCTCAATTGAATTACAATTAGAAATTACCCGTGATTGACGGCGCATTTGGCGAACTCTTCCTCGCAATTTTCAACAATACAGCCATCGAGGAACGAGCAGAACAGAGGCAGTTTAGTCCACACTTCGTAAGGATTCCATTGTATGCATCTGTGATGATAATCAAATTATAATACTTTAAAAAACTTTGACTTACCAGGTGCTGATGTTATCAACGGTTAGGTGACGGAAACCTGGGCGAACGGTGCTATCCCTAACACACAAAAATAATCTTGCGGTGTGCGTCGTGCGACTTAACAACGGGCGTTGTTACATCTATCCCAGATGAAGCAATGCGTGTATGTGATAAAAGCCATTGCCACAGCATATGACCTATGAAATGTGTATCTTCCTCAGCCTTAAACTCAGACATAATAGGCTTCATGGTATCTAGGCGATCTTAGATGTATGGACTTCAAGCCTTACGTAAATAGGAAGGAAAAAGTAGGTCATTTACTTGTGTTAAGAATGATAAAGCTAACTAAAACATTGGTTTGTGGACATTGTTGTGTACATGTAGTATTACTTGGCATCCACTGTTAGAGCGCAGGACATTCCTTCATCGAAGAACAGACGCTGATTTTTTTGCAGCATTCGGTAGCATCTTCTGGCTCCTCTTTTTGTCTGTCTTTCTAGTGTTCTCCAACACCTGCATAAAAGCAGCCAAAGCTGGCATTCACGATTTGTACGATTAAAGCTCGACTGTTGCGTCTATCAAACTAAGTAAAGTACACTTTGCTGATCGAGTTTACAGAACTGCCTTTTTTCAGGAAATAAACAATAAATTCTATACAGGTAGTTACTGAAAATAAAACTTCTGCACAGGATTCTGTATAGAATTAAAATTTGATAAAATCGTTTCTCTGCACATTTAATCATTTCCTTTGCAATAGCTGTGCACAACTGTTGCCCGTGTTGAAACGATTCATGCAGATTCAGTCTAGTACTGCTCTGTGACTGCATATTTCACTGCACATTTCATAGCACATCTCAATGCTTACGGCTGTGATTCTATGCATAATGGGTACAACTTTCCTTTTCATTCCCAGTTTTCTCAATAGATTATGTACGGTTTTCCTTTCAAACTAAGCAAATCTGCACAGATTTAATAAATTTTTGAAAATTTTCTGCGCACCTTTATTGCAGTCTGTATAGAAGTAAAATGAATTCTAAACATTCGATCAGCATACTAGTGTACCTTAGTTAGTTTGACAGGCGCATAAGCTTGGAAAAAGAGGAAACTCTTTTCCAATGGTCGGCGACCTGGAAATTTGCGTCTAATTCAGATTGCCTGTACTTATCTGGCGTTCTTGCTGTACCATTTATAGTATGATAACTAAACTTTTTGAAACAGCATGCATATTGGAATGACAGAAACCAGTTGTCTAGAGCCATGCAAACGTATTAGTCAAGTCATTTTCTGTAAACTGTCAACACCCCAGAATTTTTAAAGACAATGCTACAGTAGCCGACCGGAAGTTAGCTGACTGTTGTATGCTAAACATTGCTTGGTCTTGGTTTGTTTGTTTCAGCATTTTTTAGGATTTTGGACATGACTTTTGTACTCTTATTTGAAATGCACACGTTCTAGTACATACGTTCTGGCACACTTCAGTGCAGTCCGTTCCAAACAGTTGATGTAGGCTCGCATTCCATTTCTAGCTCCTTTGCATGTATTCTAAAATGTACTGCAGTATCTGAAGCCTACACTGTCATAGGATAATCTTAAGAAATAGCATGCTAGAAAAAACTGCACTTTGTTTTCAACCAATAGGCTGGTCTTTGTATATTGCCCATATAAAATAATATATTGTTTTATCGTGTTATATGTAACAACTTCATTACATTGTTCAATGGCATTGAGCTTGAGACTAGAAAATATGTAAGTAGTGGACAACCCAACAGCGAAACCGTGGTAGCCGTGGTAGCTTGAAGGCGAAGGTGATCACTGTCCGGAAACTGCGGTTAGATCCACTCTGCCTTTTCGGTTAGACAATGCAATTTCAATGTCACGATCAAAGGCAACTTTCAAGATTTTTACTAAAGAAATGTCTCCCGAAGTGCTTGTTTTTCTGTAAGTATTCTAGGGTTTATGATACCAAGAGTAAGACACTCAATCGTTCCTAATAGAACAAGCTTGCAATATGCTCGAAACACTAAGGCCGAATTCTCGGAGGGGGACTTCTCAGCATGTGAACATACAACGCTGACATTTTTTAATAACGGGCGTTTTCGATAAATTAAATACTATGATTTGAGCTAGAAAAATCCTGCAGTAGTAATTTTTATATCATGGTGTTGCGTAGAACGATATCTTTTTAACGATATAAAATTATATGGTTTGGTTTAGGCAATCCCTCATAAATGCAGCAACAACTTAAGGCATTTCTAAGAAATGATGAAATTCCCAGAATTTTCGTGGCAAGTATGCTTTATTGGCGGTTCTGTAATAGATTACCTAAACCGAACTATATAATTCTTATGTCGTTACTTGAAAACAACTCGTTCTACGCAACATAATCATATAAAAACTATTGCTGTACGATTTTTCTAGCTCAAGTTATAGTATTTCATTCGTCGAAAACGCCCGTTTTAAAAATTGTCAGCGTTGTATGTTTTTACATGCTGAGAAGCCCCCCCCCAAGATTTCGGCCTTAATGTTTCGAGCATCTTGCAGGCTTATTCAATTAGGAAGAGCTGAGTGTCTTACTCTTGGTATTATATAAACTCTTGAAGTGTTTAAAGAAGAAACCCGCTATAGATATCTTGAGAAAAATTATTTTTTTCTGATTTTCGTCAAAATTTTAAAGTTTGTCCATTTACTTCTCACGTTTTCCGTTGCTGTGCTCAGGCACAGATACTGCGCAGAGCTCTCTGCTACTCATAACATGTCCTACGGGAATACAAGTGTGGACAAAACTTGAACCACTGAGCAGTGCTGTTGAAGCTGAGCCTGGCAATATTTGATTACCTATTTGAAAAATGATCAGTTTTTTACCTCGGAAACCAGTATTCGATATTGTGTTGAAGTCATAAGGAATCAAAAATACACTAAAGAGCAGTGCTGTAGAACTCTGTAGGAATGACTATAATTTGGTCAGTGTGGGTAACCATAGCTAAAACTACGACGGATTGAAATTGGCTTCTCTAAAACTCAATTTTTCACACGGAGACTTTTCTGAAATAGTTTCTTGGCTAATTCATGTTATTGTGGCAAATTTGAACAAATACACATTTAAAGATAAGAATATGCGAACCGAACCAGAACCTTAAAGTAGTATTAAGTAGTATGAAATGCATTCAATGATCATGAATCATTTCTAATCCTAAAAAATTCGAGAAAACAAACTTAGACTTACAGTGCTTAGAGCAATCACCGTGGCTGCGGCAACGACTAGAAGGTGTAAGTTCATACTGCCCACAACTTGAACGAGTACACGACTTGAGTATGGCAAAGACAAACATCAAATGGACAAGAGGATTGTTGGCGTTTGATTTTATTTGGTATCACTAACTGAATGTAACCAGTGCTAGCCAAACTTTTCCGAAACTGATGCCTACTGAAACTGCCTGATATCAGTTCTAACCACAAAGAGGTGGAAATAACTCGTAATTGTTTTCAAAATAAAAGCAAAGATCAGGAATGAACACTTTTTCATAACTAGATAACTAGACGGGTAACAAATGATAATTACTGATCAGGAAAGTACTAGGACGATAACTGAAGTGACATGAACTAATGTGAAATATACAAGAACTTTTTTGAAAAATTATCTTGTTGTTCCTAAAAGATCCAGCAAGCCAGTGAGATTGCTCTGAAATGAGGTAGCTTTTACTGGTGAACTATTCGTCGTAGATGTTTGCGGATTTTTCTGGTTTTTATTTGTAGCGGTAGATTGGTGCATTACGTATAAGTTAACTCAATATTACGACTCCTAGTCCTTCCTGCTATGATAATACATGGGAATCAAGCTATTTGATAAATGGTGTTTGATAAATATGGTCATGCAGTTTAAACTAGTAACTGATATGAGATATACAAGAACTTTTTTGAAAAATTACTTGTCCCTAAAAGTTCCAGCCAGTCAGTGCGATTGCCTTCAAATTAGGTAGCTTTTACTGGCGAACTAATTCTCGTAGAATTCTAATTCTAATGGCGAACTAATTCTAATTACGTATAAGTTAACTCAACATTATGACTCCTAGTCCTTCCTGCTTTTGATAATACATGGGAATCAAACGTATGAAAAATTGTGTTTGGTATATTAAATAACCATGCAGTTTAAACTAGTCTGGCTTACTCTTAGACCAGGAGTACATAATTATAAGAGTATGCCACTAGACAAGCTCTATGTTATCAGAGCAGAAACTATGAAACCAAACCCCCCGCAAATCAGACCCTAGTGACCCCCCCGAAATCAGTACCTAGTCGAAACGGGGGTACGCTCACTCGCTCTATGTTTATGTGTGCGAAAACACGAGCAGTGCGTGCGCGAATTTTGAGCCTGCTTCGAGGTTTAGAACACAAACATAGCGCTCAAAAGGTCTGATGATGATGATGGGTCCGTTAGCGAGCAGAGCATAGTTTATAGTGGCACACTTTTATATTATGCACTCTTGGTCTGACTTAGTAAAACGTTTAACAAATATTTGGAGTATTGATTTTTTGGATGTATCCTATGCAAATTATACTGGAATTTTAAACCATGCACTCATGGCGAAAGGAACCGGCCATGGCCGAATAAAATGCTTGGCATCTTCCTGCCTGGGTCACTACTAAAGCGAGATAAAAAAATTGTCCCGTTTCTGATGAAAAAAACCTCGACAAGACTTCCAACGAGACACAGCATCAAATGGGGCGGTAGAATCAGTCCTTAGATTCACACAGAATACATGCAGCACATTTAAGCCAAGCCAGAAGAAAAGTTTAGTAGAAGAATTGTTTTGATTGTGAAAATGATAAGTATACAAACCGACAGAACAAGCTTAGAAGAGGAGATGCTGTTGGGTGTGGTTTAAGTATTAAACATAACGACTTTCGGATAGATAGGTACTTTGCTGTACTTGTGTGTACGCTAATAGCAAGAGTACATAATATAAGACACTCTACGTTATCAGAGCAAAAACTATGCTCTGCTCGCTAACGGCCCACCCCCCCCCCCGCAAATCAGACCCTAGTGACCCCCCCCCCCGCAAATCAGTACCTAGTCGAAACGGGGGTACGCTCACTCGCTCTATGTTTATGTGCTTAAGCTCGAAAACACGAGCAGTGCGTGCGCGAATTTTGTGCCGGCTTCGAGCTTTAGAACACAAACATAGTGCTCAAAATTCTTTCAGGTGATGGGTCTGATTTGCGGGGGGTGGGCCGTTAGCGAGCAGAGCATAGTTTTGCTCTGATAACATAGAGTGTGCCTAGTGGCATAGTGGCACACTCTTATATTATGTACTCTTGCTAATAGTAAGATGAATTCACATTTTTTAAAGAATATGAAGAAAAATTGTCGTCAATGTTTAAAAACGACCCCAAGGCTTTCATTGAGTGTTTGGAAAAATTAGAAAATAGTAGTAAAAAATTCCAGGCGATGCCGGAAGTATTCGGAGTTTCGGTGCAAAATCCCAGTTTTTTCCAGCCATTAATACTTACCCGTTGCCCATTATTTCCCTACGGTGGCAGTATGGCATGTACCCTGTCCGGGTTGGGAGTGGCTTGGACCCCATAACGCCCGTGTTAACTTATGGTTGCGGCTACGGGAAATATTAGTCAACTATACAGCCGCACAAGAAGGTTAAAAACTACTACTATTATTACTACTACTATTATTATTATTATTATTATTATTATTATTATTATTATTATTATTATTATTATTTTTATTATTATTATTATTATTATTATTAGTATTGTTATTATTATTATTAAAGTTTTTCATGAGCAGTATTTGGGCACGTTTTTATTTGATGATGATGATGATGATGAATTATAATGACAACATGATTTTTATAAGATTATTATTGCAGTTGGGTAAAAATAAAAATTATACTTGGGTTTTAATTTAACCTCAGAAAATCTACAGGTGATTGCCAAGGATTCATTATTGTTGCAACTTAGTAAGTGTTTAACTCCTTCAGGTGGTTTAGTCAAACTTTTGGGATATCAACATATCATTATGGAAATAGTCTAAGCAAATATGGTTGCACAAAACTAGGGCAAATTTGAAGGTATGACATAAGCCAGAAATTGCTCCAGACCTGGTCAAGTATGTTGTCCCTCTCTTTACACTAAATAATTAATTTCCATAGTGGAAAATAAGCTAAAAAGGAGTTACAAAGATGTGCACACAAATCCAGACAAATGCTACAGATAGCCAAACACAAGGCTTATGTAAGATTTGATATAGATAGTAGAAAGTACCTATTTATATGATTTGGAGGCATATTTACACCACATGAGGCGAGCTTCAGCAAACTGTTGTTATATGAAACATATAGAGGTGAATGCCGTAGCAGGAGCCATCTTTCTCCGAGTACTTGCAAACAGTCTCCAAGAAAGAGCATGAATTAATTAAAATCAGACTAAAATAAAATTAAAACTAAAGTTAAAATCAATGACTGGCTCCTAAAATTACCTAAAACTCTTGATTAAAATTTCGATTAAACTTTTGCACACTTAAATCACGATCATACTGAACTTGCTAGCTGTTACTTGGGATTGTAAAAACTTTGCCCAAAACTGTTACGTGACATTCAAGAATTGATGACCTTGTTAATGTACGTTTAAACACCTATATCAGATTAATCAATTTTTTCTGTGCGTGTCTTCCTGGTATTTTTAAGCAAACTCTTAATCAAAATTTTTTGACCAATTTGATTGTCAGACGTATTGTTCCTGACAAGACAAGAACAATCAGCTACTACCCCAAAATCATTGCGACTTAATTTCTGATCATAATCCGAAACTGTTTCCCATATTACGAACGTTCAATTGAAACAATCTTTATATCTCTCACTCAGAAGGACAAAACGCTAAATAATGAAAAACTGCCCTTGGCAATTGTTCCAAATAGGTGTGTGTAAAGCCGTTTTCTTATTGCTTCCATGAGCTGAAAGAAATCCTTGTTAACAGTAATCTGGTTATGATTTTCAAAATTTCCTGCTGTCGTTGGCGTGCTTCAGCTGAGATGCTGCAGAGAGTCCTCCGTTGGGCATAACATGTTCTATAAGAGAATAAATATGGACAATGCATAGTTAGCCGACCAGCCCTGCATTGCCATGGTGAATAACTTTTTCATTGCCATTTTTCATGCCCGCAGGAAGCATATTGATATACGGTTTCAAGTTCATTAAGGAAAGAGTACCAGCTAAAGAGAGTCAGTTGGTCTATTGCTCCAGGGTATCTATGTCTTTGCTATTTGTAATTACGGAATTAATTTCGGAAGCAATCAGTATATTGACAATAATAGAGTAACACTGAATTTGCCTCATCTCCATACCAAAACGACCACATGCGTGTAAAACGACCACATTCGTAATACATGCAGATTTAGTTTGCTATCTCCTATCGTCGCTAAAGTTCGTAATTGCTTTCGACTGTTTATTAGGTATTTGACTTCGGTTTGCAAAACTGGCCATTCATCTCAGCAATGCCTGTGGACTTCACCTATCCTACAGCAGTCTACAGTAATGGGAAAATCGATGTGCTGTCACCCAGTCATAAATCTATGTTATTGTATGACATCGAAAACGATTCGTGGTCAACCCTGTCCAATACCGGATTTCCTGAGGATGGACATGTTTCCGCAGCTATTATTGAAAACTACATTTATGCTTGCGCGGGTGAGCTATGCAACTAAATTCTGACCAAAAAATCTTGGAACCGAAAAGTGAGCGGCTGTCCTGAATTATTAGTTGAAGGTAGCCTATATATTTTTAGAGTCCTCAGGGACTTTCGAATATCCGGAAAATTCCGACATTCTGCGTTTCATTCGTGGAAAATCTAAAATTTTTAGTTTTTCGCTCTGGGTCTGGGTACCCGCGGGTACCCGCGGGCCGGGCCGGCCGGCGTATCTATAAAATGTACAGTTGGTTCGCGCAGCAAGAAAGTGTACAGCGTATTTACGCATATTTTCAAAATGTACATGCGTTTCGCGCAACAGGACAATGTTCAGCGTTTTCGCACACCCTAAGAAAGTGTACACCGTGTTCGCGCAACCTTCATATCTTTGCAAATATATCGATATTAAAGTGCATATTATTTAGAAACGTCTTACTGGGGCAACCCACTAGTTACGTATGTATGCACATGACATTTAGTTTTACTTTTTAGATTGCAATAATACTACTTTGAAAAACTACATAGTTATCTAACTCAAATTCAAATTTTATATTTTCAATATCAGAACAGAAAGCTGCAGTAGTCAAATTTAGTTTCAGTTTCATTTGGCCACTCATACTCATTTCCCTTTCAATTTTAGGTAAATATGGACATTTTCAGCAGGCTGCACCAAATATGATTAATTTCTAGCTAAAATACTATTAGCTAGTCTTAATATTATTTTAATCAGATTCTCCGTTGCACCAAGCTAGTTAGATTTTAAAATTTGATTAGCTCTAAACCAATCAGTATTTCTCGCAGATGAGCTCTAGCAAATCAGGTACAAGCTAATGTCACATGATGACTTTAGTTAGATTTTAGTTAGATTTTAATAAGGTGTTAGTCAGAAGTTAGTCAAATGTTAATCTTACCCCTGACTAGAATTAAAAACTAACTAACTTTCTATTTGGTGCAACAGAAAATGGCCTTAATTAGAATTTAATTACAAGTTAACAATATAATTAATTAGTCTAGTTAGATGTTAGTCACATTTGGTGCAACCGGCCGTATGTCCCATGATGTACAGCGAATATACATCCTGCGTTTCATTCACGGAAAATCTAAAATTTTTAGCTTTTCGCTCTGGGTCTGGGTACCCGCGGGTATTCGCGGGCCGGGCCGGCCGGCGTATCTATAAAATGTACAGTTGGTTCGCGCAGCAAGAAAGTGTACAGCGTATTCACGCATATTTTCAAAATGTACATGCGTTTCGCGCACCAGGAAAATGTTCAGCGTTTTCGCACACCCTAAGAAAGTGTACACCGTGTTCGCGCAACCTTCATATCTTTGCAAATATATCGATATTAAAGTGCATATTATTTAGAAATGTCTTACTGGGGCAAAGCACTAGTTACGTACGTATGCACATAACATTTAGTTTTATTTATTAGATTGCAATAATACTACTTTGAAAAACTACATAGTTATCTCACTCAAATTCAAATTTTATATTTTCAATATCAGAACAGAAAGCTGCAGTAGTCAAATTTAGTTTCAGTTTCATTTGGCCACTCATACTCATTTCCCTTTCAATTTTAGGTAAATATGGACATTTTCAGCCGGTTGCACCAAATATGATTAACTTCTAGCTAAAATGTTATTAGCTAGTCTTAATATTATTTTAATCAGATTCTCCGTTGCACCAAGCTAGTTAGATTTTAAAATCTGATGAGATGAGCTCTAGCAAATCAGGTACAAGCTAATGTCACATGATGACTTTAGTTAGATTTTAGTTAGATTTTAATAAGGTGTTAGTCAGAAGTTAGTCAAATGTTAATCTTACCCCTGACTGGAATTAAAATCTAATTAACTTTCTATTTGGTTCAACAGAAAATGGCCTTAATTAGAACTTAATTACAAGTTAACAATATTATTAATTAGTCTAGTTAGATGTTAGTCACATTTGGTGCAACCGGCCGTATGTCCCATGATGTACAGCGAATATATTCAGGCCACGACGAAACATTTCTTTGGTGACGTTTTTGTAAGTCAAACTTGTGCAAAAACCGGCTTCACCCAAATTTGAAAATTTCTAGAAATTAGCTGAGCTAACGCAAAAACGCCTCATGTAGATATTAGTACGCTACCTAGTCCAGATTAACATTTTGCCAAGTTATAGCTCATTTGCTCTTACACAGCGCTCAAACTTTTGGTTACCGCGAAATTTTTCTAACTTTTTCGTTTTCCTATGTTTAACACATGTCGAGGTCACCTTTGGAGGACTATAGTGAATGATAGGGAAACTTTTGCAACAAACGCAACTGTCATGTTTTTCGGACCCATGAGGAATACAAAATACGTGAAAATGAGAAAAATCGGAGATGGTCAAAAATTGGCGACCCCCCCCCCTTAAGCTAGCTTGGGTCACTGATTGCACGAGCACTAGCTTTAGCAACTACTAATAGTGTGCTTTCATTTGATATGCATCATGCATGGTACGAAACTTTAGTTGGCGAACACAAGCATTGACCTTGTGTTAGCTTAAGCTTAAGCTAGCTTGGGCCACTGCTTGCACGGACACTAGCTTTAGCTACTACTTATGGTATGCTTTCATTTGATATGCATCGTGCATGGTACCATATTTTAGTTAGCTAACACAAGCATTGACCTTGTGTTAGCTTAAGCTTAAGCTAATTGAAGCATTGACCTCACGTTAGTTGGAGCTTAAGCTAGCTTGGGTCACTGCTCGCGTGAGGACTCGCTTTGTGCTGGCACCCGACATACAAATTTTAGTTGGTTAACACAGGCATTGATCTTGTGTTAGATTGAGCTTAAGTTTGGTATAGTTTGACGCTAAGTGACTTTTGGTCGAAGCTCGAAACTACCCAAACGAAAGGCGAACCGTTTCTTTTGAGGTTTTCGTCTTAGATCTAAACTTAGTCCATCAATCCTCTTTGTATGCTTTAATTTACCATTTCCTAACTCTACCTTTAAGAAATTAGGACTAGATATATTGGCAGCTGATTAAACTCTGTCATTCGGGGATAGCAGTGCAATTTCTCATAAAGGGCCGACCGAAAGAGATAAGTAGGTACAAACAATTATAACTCGATAATAAGTGCTGCAAATTCCTCCTTACAAGTTGGTTTATAGCTCATTTATAAAAAGAGGAATTTGGCACAGGTAGTTGCCCTAAGAACCTTACCTCATCAATTTTGTCGATCCACAAAATATTTCAGAATCCGCTAAAAGTTAGCTTTTACAATATCTCTTCGGATGGTAAGTTGCTGATAGTTTATGAAACTTCAAAGACTCCAAAATCAAATTTTAAAATGGGCCCTAGGTTTGGTTTAAGCCCATTCACACCCTCCCCCTCCCGCTTCCCTACATAATAAGCCAAAGAAAGGACTAGAAAATATTTGTGTACACGCCATCATTTTCACGATAAACAAACGAAAGGTATTCCTACAAAGCGAGCCAACTCGGTAATATACAATACAGTTATACCTTTCGTTTGTTTATCAAGAACATGAAGGCATGTACTAACCTTTATGGGTTCCTGATGCCTCCACCAGCCGCCATCCACCGCCGCCTTCAGTCACATCCACCGCCTTCCGCCGCCAACAACCGCCTTCCGCCGCCATCCACCGCCGCCTCCCGCCCGCCACCGCAACCCCCGGGACCATTTTGGCCAGGCCCCGAGGGCAATCCTCTCCACCTTAATCGGGGTCCCAGGGGTCTTCGGTCAAGAGGGCGGCCGAACTGTTGGACTCCAAGCGCCTGGCATTGGCCGCCAGGCCCTCCAACAGGTCGGACAGCTGACGCCTGATTACGGCGTCAGCTGCTCATGATTGTGTTGATTTGCCATACTAAAATAATACATATATTAGTTATTTAATAACTCATTATTCTATGTGACAAACTCTTATGGGATTAGATCCCTATTTGACTGCAACTCATGGACTACAAGCGGGTGGGATCAGATCCATTGTTGACTAGAACTCTTGGACTAGAAGCCGGTGGGATTAGATCCCTGTTTTACTTGACTAGAACTCTTAGACTAGAAGCGTGTGAGATTAGATTCAAAATGACTAAAGCTTTTGGACTAGAAGAGGGTGGGATTTGATATCTGTTTAGTATAAAACCTTTGGTCTTGAGCCCGCTTGGTAGTGTTAAATCCCTATATTTAAAGCTGTGCACCAAAGCTATGCCGGCCGACCGAGTGGTTAAGGCGTTCGACTTCGGATCCGATAGTCCGAGGTTCGAATCCCCGCTGCCACAAGGCTTTCACAAATCCCCTTGAGCAAGGGACTAAGCACATATCGGTTCGCCGTGGGCTCTAGCCAACCCAGCTATCCATCCTTAACTGGCCGGTAAATGGGTACCACTTATGTGGGAAGGTAACAGGAGACTGTGTAGGCATCTGCCCTGAGGAGCTGGCCCCTCCTCAACAGTTGTAGCTATCATCAGAGGTAGCACTCCTGGCTCAAGTGGCTTGTAATCGGGGATGAGCACCGACGCCCTGTATATTCTCGCATGAGGATAGGAGTTACTCCGGGGGTCCTTTACCTACCTTACCTTAATCCTATTTTGACCAGACAGACAACGGCGCAACTTGCAAAATACAAATTTTTGTAACCTAGTCATAGACGCAGGGATCTTTGGTTTAGAAGTGCAAGGGAAGCAGGCAAAAGAAAGAAAGATATATATATATATATATATATATATATATATCAAAGAAAAAAGTCGTATTCTGTTTAGAATCCGAAAAACATAGTGCATAACGTGCAAATGCAAAATACAAAATATAAAATGTGTATAAGACTAGTAGTTGTATACTACCAGGTTCCACAGCCACCATGGAAATTTCCAATTCCAGCTATCAGTAATGTTAGTATAGTATAGTTACATCTCTCCTAAACACAAGGTAACACTGAAAACACAAAAATTAATACGTGAAAGCATATAGCTAAAATAGAAAATGGAAAATTAAAGCTGAAATAGACAAAAAGTATGAGCTAAAACAAGAAGAACACAAGCTATAGTATACAATACACATAGGCAATAATAAAGTGGTAGTAGAAATTTTCAAAAAATATTAATATTAATAAAAATAAAAAATGGGGGAGGAGGATCGGATGAATTGGTTAAAATATTTTAAGCAAAAATAAAATGCGTACAATAGGAAAAAAGGGACAAGATGTAAAAGAATGGGTCGCTCAACATGGTCCTGGTATATTTTCATAGCATTGGATTTTACTGCTGCAGGTGCTGTAGCTGCGGTGTCCCCTGCTTGCTGCTCTGCCTGACCAGTCGTCTCCACTGTATCCTCCACGGGAGGGCCAAAGTCCACCTCCGGTCCCCCATAGAGTAGGACTTCGGAGTGGCTGCCTTCAGAAAAACCAGAATCCAGATCCAGTCCTCCTCCGGTCAGCCTCCCACGAAGAACCTCCGGCAAAGGCTGAGACAAATCCATTGCCGATAAGGGAGAGGACTGACTTTGCTGCGTTTTCTGTACCCAAAATTCCTTATTCTTCGTTGGACCCACAGGGACCAGCGGCAAGCCTGTAGAAATGCCAGGAGGTGAGCGGTGGCTTACCCCCTCTTTTGAATAAGAATTGGGCGCAGGATGAGACGACACGAGAGCAAAACTACCTTTTCCAGGCGCGAATTGTAGGGGTGGGTCATCAACAGATTTGTCAACCTCTAACCCACTTACCCCCTCTTTTGAATTATTTTGGGGCTCACAGAAAGTTTCAGTCATGCCCACATGAAACGATGGAAAAGTTTGAGCAACTTGTTCCTGACTACTTTGAGCAGGAGTAGTTGCCACAGAATTTTGGGTGGAATGATGAAAAACCCGCAAACTCCCGTAAGACCCCGAGGAACCCACCACCAAAGGTGCAGCATGGCTCCCATGTGAAGCAGCCGAAACCATGGCCCCCAGACAAGTGCCAGTTCCAGGAATTGATGCCGGCGGCGACACCGGGACCGGGATCTCCACTTGCCTAACCACTGGAATCAGAACCAGCTGTTGTGGATATACGTGTGCAGACTGACCGTAATGCACCACTGGAGATGGGGCCTGATAATACCGTTGCTGAAAGTGAGCGGCATTAGCATGACAGGAATAGTCCTGTAAGTAATATACCTCAGTTGGCAAGGGACGGGCCTTGTAGTCAGGAGGTGCCCGAAACGGGTATTTGTCCCAGCATTTTGGGTGCCCCCGTCGCTTGCAAAATTTACACGGAGAACCAGGCTTTTTCCTTCTGTCTTCCTCCCACTCCACGAACTTTTCCTGGAGTTGTTGTTCAATCCAATTCTTCATTTCACGTAGTTCTGGGCTGGAGCCCCCCAAAGATTTCGTCGGCTTTCCGGGGCCAAACTCGAAGCTTTAGATGGCGGATCCTGCACCACATCCTCCGCAAAAACTTGATAGACCGGCACTCCATAGCAAAGGCTATCCTCCTCTGAAGGTTTTACGTCCCGAGAATCTAATTTATTAATTATACGTAAAATCTGCTCCAAAACCCCAACCAACACTGAACCAACTTTGGAATCCAATAGTGTGTACGTGTAACAAACTAGTCCCGTAGCTAACCCTAATTTGCATTTATTATTCCAGTGGAAATTTCCAACATTTCGAACAGAAAGAAAGTGAATTTAGAGTAATATTCCACACCAGCTGTCGTGGTAGCTTGTAAAAGTTGGGATAAGTTGGCAAAATCCAGGTTGCGCAAACATTTTAGCTCATTTCTTCATAAAGAAGAGTGATTTCATGACAATTAAAGAAGGGTCCCCCATCTATTTGACAGTGGAGTCGAATGATGTAACCGATGCCCCACGTAAAAATTTAAATTTGTCTGGAAATTTAAACAAATCTGGAAAATTAAAGTACTTCGAAAATGCATTAAAATAGTTTCAGAAAACGGAAGTTAGTTTTATTGCATTCAATTAGAAAGAACAAATGTTAAGCTCCATTTTGATTTAGGAATGGCTTTTTAACTCCAAGCAATGTATGAGTAATAAGGGTTCAAAGTTGATGTCTCCAAAAGGAATCACCACGTTAGGTGGTCCAAAGGACGTTTAGTAGTGGTGGATACGACTTAGCTGTGGCAAGGCTAAGAGAAAACTAAAATAAGATAGCAGTATTTATTATAAACGACAAAACAAGCGACTGCGCACAAACAAACAAAAAAATGTAGATTGAACACAATAAGTAGCAAGTAAATAGGCCAAGCCTGTTAATTGTTTACGTGCATTTTATAAATAATTCAGCTGGATACGAGAAAAGTCATACTCCCGGCTGACTAGTAGTTGACAACTTGAAGAACTCACTGTGGATCATCTGAAATAGAATAAGGCCAGCTAGAACACCGTATTTATGGCTACTCTTAGCTTAACATGAGATTTAATTCTAATCCAATCAATTTCATAATAACACAACTTAACGTTTTATTGTATAATTCAGTTTAACAATTTGGTATTAATCCAAAGAACATCATTTCGAATATCTTTATAAAATCTTTTGCAATTAACTTAAAGCTTCAAGTGTTTTTGTAATTAACACAACAATAGTAGTAGAGCTGTAGCAATTCCACAGGCATCCGGGCAGAAATTTGCAACTTTTGGGTCGACCTAAACATTTTGCCAGCGGGCCGGATCCTAGCTGTGCGGAGCAGCTTTGGGGCAGGCTAGGCCGGGCCGGACCGAAAACATACGGCCCGAGCTCATGTCTGGCACCGGGAACCTTTAAAACAGCACCCGAGAATGAGAAAAAAATTTATGCAGATTCAACGTTGCAGTCTGAATTGGCAATAAAGAATTGGCCCTGTCGGGGATCCAAGGCTCGGGATATTGCTAACCACAGAGTTACATAGTTGAACTAGCACATTAACAGGTGAGGGATGTGGGGGTTCTGGACCCTCAAAAATTAAAACTTTACTACAGGAGCTAAAAAATTCAAGGACAAGGGACCAAGTAAAACTCCAGAAAAGTCAAGCTAAACTGTGCATTAGCCCAGATTTTAGACAACATGTTTTTGAGACTTGGTAAAATTTTTAAAAAGTGTCTAAAAAATCAAACATTGTCGAAAACTGATTTTCAGGCACTGCTATGGTTTCGCCAGCGATGCATCCATATTCAACTTGCTAGCTGATACTAGATCAGGTCAAATTATGCCTAAACTTGTATGTGGATCGAGGGCAAGCCCGACACGGAGGCGTCCGGCACTCTTGTACCCACGAAGCCAATGACCTAGGACAAAGAAGAGAAGAGGGAACTTCAGCTTTTCACTCACCATTGAAAGTAAAGGATTGGCCCATCTGTGGTTTGAACCACGGTCCTTCTAATCCCGGGGCAGAAATGCTAACCACTACACCACAGGGTCATCAGCTGAACTCCTACATCAGGCTCTTTCATATGCCTGCTTTCCTTACAACCCTGTGGTCGTATCCCTATTACACCCTTATCTTGAGCAATTTTAAAAAGGCGTTAAACCGCATTTGAAAAAAGCGGAATCTCACGTTAGTTGGATTGGAAAATTGGTGCCATACTGTCGCAAAACTGCGAAAAATTGTTATACAACTTTTGCGACTTGAAGAAAAGTGAGGCACCGATTCAGCAGAATCGGATTGGTCTGATAAGCCTGAAAAATTCCGGAACAGGGCTAAAAGGGTTCAGTTTCAACAGAGGGCACAGAAATCCCAGGCGATTTCGACGAAGGTTGCAATCCTTGGAAGATGAACTGAAAAACGTGAAAATTTGAAATGCACAAAGGGATTTGGTTTTTGAAACCATTAAGGGTGAATCAGACCACTCAGAGAGTGCATAACCCTCTATCTGGCAACGTGCACTAAGTGAAGGCATCTTTGGATAAGAAGGAAAAACCGCCAATAAAGACTCCAGAGAAGCAAAGGAGGACCTGTTATACGTGCTGTAATCCAAGTCATATTTCACCTAAATGTTTCTTGAATCGTCAGAAAAAATATTTCAGAAACTGGAAAGTAATGCAAAAACTCTTCTAATTACCGCAAGCCTTTGCCATTTGGAATTTTGCTATCATGCAAACGAGGTGATTGGTACCAAAACAGTATTTGGTTTCGAGAACTCCAGCTTGTAAAAAAGCGCAATCCAATGCTGGATCGAAGTTGGATGAGTGATTGAAACCCCAGGGCAGTGCCTTGGCGATGCAATTTGGATCAGAAGGATAAGCCCACGTTCCTAAACACGAACACAGTATTGTTGCTAAGCCAGCTAATATTGCTGAAAAAGACAACGCCAGGCTATCGGCTGAAGCGGATTTATAGTACAATATCGTTAAAGTTTAAAAGGATAAACTGCGTGAAAGCATACATTAACATTGGGTTGAGATTTGAGAGATTTTTGAGATGGTTTGTACCTGCATGACTATTTACCAGAAAACTTCTATTCTTAGACGTTTTGTTAATTTTCGTGAAAAAGTAACTATATTAAATATTATGCATTTTTGCGAAGCAGGAAGTCTTTTAAAATATTCGTGAAACCTTGAATTTCTCCGGTCATTATTGCTTATTCTTGTAAATTTTGCCTTACCTCTTGTATCGGAGGGCTTGTTCCTTGTTCAGGCTTGGGTGCCTTGAACCCTCAGACCTCCAGGGTCTTAATCTATGCATAGGAGGAAAACCTCCGTCTTTTTCTAAACCTCTTTTATGGGATCTGGTTGTCGACAAGATGTTCAATAGCATCGGAACCCACGTCCATGGCTTTCATTGACTACTTGTTTTGCAAGTCCTTTAAATCTAATCTCTATTTTGACCATTTCGCCGTTTGAGATTTCGTCACTTGAGATGGTGGTATCGCTTTGTGCAGTGTTTTTGTCGTGATTTAAAAAACGCTCTAGCTTTCGCAATTTCGGGAATTAGATACAGTTTTATACATTGCTTTAAAGCTTATAGTCAGGATATGCATATGAGCCTACGAAACAGCAACATTAGTAAAAAATTAACAAAGCTTTTCTGACATAACGGCTAAATATCGACCAAAAATTTTTGAACAACGGTTTCTCAAAACTGTTGAATCGGCCAAAGGTTCTTTTTGTGCAATGATATGAAAGACATATGGACCGAGGAAGTGTTTTGAATTTGATTCAGCAAGTCTTAACGTCAGAGAAAATCGGCCAAATGCAAGGTAACACAAAATTTCACAACTTCGCAATGAGTTTTCTTGCTACACAAAACGCCAAACTTTTTGTAATAAAAAAGAAAAAACGTCCATCAGCAGATGTGCGAAATGCCACTCTGCCAAAAATTTCCGGAATCCGTCTCCTAGTTTTTGAGAAATCGATGTTTAAAACAAAATAATCGCAATTTTGCCAAAATGGTTTTTTCGACAAATCTCTAGCTTAAAGCAACGAAATTCAGCTAATAACCATTGATAAATTGTGCAATTAGGTTGTATATCGATTGAGTATAAATGGACCAAAATTGTTTGTAAGTTTTGGCAGTAATTTTGAAGTAACTGATGCCTTGAAAATGGCCATTTTTTGACCCTCAAATTTTTTGACCCTCAAAATGGTTGACTGATATACTGTTATATTGACTCAACTACTGGAGATAGATCAAAGGTTGTAAAAGCAAAAATATTCATTTTGGCGCCCTCTCAAAAATCATAACAACCAATTCGGTGTCTAGTCTACCTACTGGAAGCCTAAGGCCAAAAGCCAAAACCTTCTTATCTTTTTGCCTAAAATTACGGGACTGGTCCGAGAATGATAAATAGCACCGAAATAGGGCATTTCTTAAGTTTTAGCTATTATCGCGAAAGATTAAAACTGTATGAGTCGAAAATACCCGAAAGGAAACCAGCACTGTAAAGTGTTGGCATCGCTTTGTGTAAATCTGACCATGTAGGCTCCAATTCTTTATTAAAGTGGATAAAAGTTTCCAAATATATTATTTTGGTGCTTTTTAACTTTCAGACCTGTCCCGCATTTTTAGGTGAAAAGATGATAAGTTTTCGTTTTTGGCATTATAGTCTCAGCAGTTCTCCGATACATCTTATATATCTTAATATAAAAACTTTTCTTATATAATTTTTCTTCGTAACAGTTTTTTCTTTTTTTTTAATTTTTTAAAAAGGTTAATAGGTGAAATTCTCCTTTAGCAAATTTAATTTCTCCTGTAAACTTACCTTTTGTTCTTATGAGTAGTCTCAGTAGGTATCTGTGCTTCCATTGGGGCCGCCAGCTAGTTGTATACGTATATATATATGTACCATTTAATTTTATATGATGAATGTTATTATGTTGAGTTTATAGCTAGGGGACATTAGAATGGAAGCACGGATGCTAGAGGTGAGCCCCTCAACTCCATACAGAAGGATATAAATATTTTTATATCAATGAAGGCGTGTGAGGGGGCGGTTTCACCCTGCCATTCATTCATTCATTCATTCAAATTGGTTGCTATTTCCGGAAAGAGGGCGTCAAAATGAACATTTTTGCTTTTACAACCTTTGAGCTAGCTCTGGTGGTTAAGGCAGAGGGTTGGACTCTGTGTTATGTTCTATGTTCCGTAGACGTGTGGGAGAGAATATTTACAAAGATCTCCACAACTTTCACTTCAATTCTCTGAACTCGTTATTTTGTTAGTTAGTAAACATACAGAAGCACAAGCAAACGAAAGGTGAAAAGGCGAATAGGTGAATAGTACAAGCAAGGAACAAATGTCAATGTTCTATCTTCTGCAGTGACTGGACACTTTATCAAATATTGCTCAAATCAAATCAAATCAAATTCTGGCAAATTCTATCATTAGATATAGTAAAATTTAGTCTCCTTTAAGTACCGTCTGAGACAATAAAGTACCGAGTGAGATCCCATAGTACTGAGCGGGACTCAAAGGTACCAAGTTGGACTGAAAAGTACCTAGTGGGACGGTTATTGTTTTAAAAGTGAAAGTAACGAGTGGGGCTTAGTACCGAGTGGGACTGAATTTTATGGAAAAGTATGATACACAATCAGACTAATCATGTTATAGTACAACTCTTAATGTAGCTGTTATTGTAGTTGAATGAATTTCAACAGCAAATGCGCTAACCAGACACAGCACCTTTAGACGCTTTAGACTGTTACAAAAAGGGGCCTAGTCGGTACCTTCGCCTATTAGAGATCAAGAGAGAGAGAGGGAGGAAAAGGGAGGAAAAGGTGCGGGCTAGGAATGATGAAATGATAATAAGAAATAACGGAAACAGCGAAACAATGAACGGATTGTACTTTGCGAAATTATGGATAATCCCAGAATCAACAAGCATTGAGAATACTGGGCCTTACGGTACAGATTTGGCCCAGTTCATATTAGGTAATTCTTCAAAAGTCAAAATGCGATTTGGAACAAACAATGATTATAGCTGTCTGTATTAGCAGCTAATGCGTCTGTCAATTTAACGTTGGCAGACGATGTTAAGAAGCTATGTGAATTTAACAGCTTTTTATTACGAATTTAAGTGCTATTTTCATTTTCACGAAGAACTAATAAATTTACTTAGAATCTACCAAGTTTTTATTATAACGGAACTCATTGACATAGAATGACTGCTTTTTTTGCGCAAACTTACATTTCTGCAGGGATTTAGTGCAGAATCGCTAATTCTGCATAAACCAGCAGTAAAAATTTTTTTCTGCATAATATTCATGCGTGCTAATTGAAAGACTGCTAAATCTACACAGAGTCTACTTATCTTTTTCAGAGTTACAATATGTACTAGGAAAACCTATTCTAAAAGAATTGTCTTCACGAATGTGCATAAAATTTACAGCCTGTCTAGAAGTTTTACATTCTCTAGTCTTTAACAGCCGACTACTATTTTCTTCATTTGTTTTTCATTGTCCTATGCTTGTTTAATAAACAGTGTTTTCGTTTTTTAGACCCAAGAAGACATTTGCCTGCCTTTGTTTCAATTTGCCGAAGAATAGAAAGTTGGACACTACAAAACCATTGTATTTTCATTCACTACAATGACATTGCATACAGTACAGTATTTATTAAAATTCAAATTTCGATGCATGGCAAAATGAACATTTTGCTTAATCAACTCTCCAATAGCCTTTTTAGGCAAGTGGTAGCAATGGCTAATCTTGACAGGATCTGTGCAATAATTGCTTAACTTAAATTTCTCCAAAAAGGCTGATGCCCTTTCAGCAGAGCGAAACAGTACAGCTACGGGGCGCGGGGTTCGAGCACTACGTATGGCGCAGCAGGAAATGATGTCATACTCCGATAACTGGAATCCAATTTTCTCGCTGACTGATCTCATAAATGCCACGGCCACAACTTCAACGGAATCATCAACACTGCGGTTGAATTTAGATAACACAACGATATCAGTCAAGGACACACGGATATCCTTTTTGATAGGGGCAGCCACAGATACTTCAAAATCTTGCTTTAAATCTTGACTGTCACAAACCACATGCAGGGGTGGCGGGGAATCAATGGAAGACACCACAGCCAGGGTATTCGTGTTAGATTCGGATATTTCAGGAAGGCTCAAATAGCTTTCTTCGGTCACTGGTAAAATATTCATCAAATTTTCGGGGGGCTCACAGTCCAGTAACCAAGCAGTTACTGAAGCTTCCAATTTCGTTGCACAGTGACTGAGCTGGTGAAAGAGAAGAAAACGGTACCAAATACGAGTCCTGAAAAAATATTGTTTGTCATGTATTTCATACGTATTCACGTTGTGTTCGCACCGAATATTAGGGGCCAACAAAATGTCTAGAACCCAGGTTTTAAAGCCGCCCTGTAAATAGACTGGCTATCCTTATTCAGCCATAATGAAGTCAGCCAGAATTTCAATGTTGATAAATTGGCCCAAGCTGGGTCAGAGCCAGCCGACCATCCGGTGACGCCATTATGACTGAGATGATGCACACCGATAGCAAACACTAGTACTACAGGAGTTATGACAATTTAGACAAAAGACTTTATACAGAGTCAACCTATTACGCCTCATCCGTGTACATGGATCGTTGTTCAACTGTTTTCAATTCAGCGTTGACAAAATATAAAGAATGCGAATCAATGCTTTTTGTAAATTATACTGTCCGGGGACTTCTGCTTCATTCTAAATTCTGCCTCAGGCAAACACACCCATTTTTCACAGCTAAAACTGGTTAGCAATACAATCGTCATGCGTGCGCGCTTGCTTCTTGTTGCAGCGATATTAATCCTATTTCTTACTTTGTCTCTAAGTTGGTTTGGCGCAATAGCGTTGTGACTTGATCCAGCGTTGCAATAAAACCTAGAGAGCTAATGTAGCAGCTCTGCAGTAGTTATATATTTCTGAGAGATTTGTCATCTCCATCACTTGCTACAAATTAATCTCAAAACGGGGCTGAAAATACTGAAAACTTCATCATAAATAGAAGTAAAATGGTTTGAGACCAAATTTGAGTCAAAGTAGGAATCGCAGCACCAATAAGAAAGCGCGTACGCATGACGATTGCATTGCTAACCAGTTTTAGCTGTGAAATATGACCGTGTTTGCCTATATTGAGGATGAATTTAGAATGAAGCAGGAATCCTCGGACATTATACGCCTCCAGACTTCCAAGTGTTTTGGAAGCTCTTTCCCAATAAACCTTAAGCGCAAGTACATTTACGCAAACACTCGTTAGAATAGTGGTAATCTTACTTCTCTGGCGTTTCAACTTTCATAGTTAGCGATTCTCTATTCTTGGCAAACCGTTCACTGAGCTTCAATTTTGTCTATAAAAAGGAAGAAATAAAATGTATGTATGTGCAGTAAAACTTAAACCTGGTACAAACTCTTGCGTTTGAATTGGCGAAATGCATGCGACTGTAAAACTTGGAAAAAAGTAATACATTTTGTCTGTTAACTGCCTGCTTAGCCAAGTCAAGTCAATCTCGGTTCTCTGTTAGCGATCACTACAGTTTGGGGTTTAAAATTCAAACTTTAAGCTTGGTTGGAGCTTAACACGTGTGGTGGTTTTTATCTAAAGATGCTGAGAAAATCACAGATTGTGGGTTCGAACCCTAGCGGACTCAATTTTCTGGGTGTTCAAGTGCTGGAATGACAACCTGTTTCGTGTTTTCGTCTAAAAAGCTATTTTGGAAACTCCTTTGAATGTACCCAAATTTAACGTAAAAATGAAAAACAGTCTGTACATACATCTTCGTGAAAGATCAGAACGTTCGGCCCATAAAAAGTCAAAGGATCTATAGCCATAACACTTAAGAGGCTATTCTGACAGCAAAAACTAAAAATAAATTGCTAAAAGAATATTAGGGTCGTACTTGCACAAGCGAAATGAAATTGGGTCTCCTAATACGCTTGGCTAACGAAAATCCGGAAATTTATATCAACATTTCTGTCTTCATGAGCATGGGCGTAGGCAGGGAAGGGCCAGGTAGGGAATTCCTCTCCCCGAAATTGTCCAGTTAGTCCCCCAAATTTGCTTTTCAAGTGCAGCAGCAAGCTCTTTTTTGTAAAATTTGGAAATTTGAAATTTTTTAATTCACATGAAGTGAACGACGATATGGCAAAACGTTTTTGGCACGTCACCTGAATAAATAACTAACTACCTTTTTTGTGAACCGCTGCTACCCCCTGCTCGCACACCTCTGCTGACCCGCGACCCACCTGACCCACTTCTTTAATTTGGACATTTTCGTGTATTTAAGTATACTCGTATGACATGTATCGAGGAAAATTATAACACCTTAAATTACACAAGAACTGTTACAAGCTCCAAATAAAAATTTGTCAACGTCAAATCAAAGTCAACTGCAGCGGCTGCTGCTAGCTTAGATAGAGTTGGGTGGGCGTGGGGCATAGATCGGGCAGTAGAAGAATCAGCAGTAAATTGAAGTATTAATACAACATTGAAATTAAGGAATTTTTATAGAATATCATCTCAATCTTGGATAAAGACACCTAACTACCATTTCAGCGG